>JACDJE010000236.1:1295249-1330295 GCA_016647715.1 Pavo muticus
AAAAAAAAAAAAAAAAAGGTCTGAATTTTGATAGTAAATTATATTCTATACTCATATGTTATTTTTTAATTTCTGTGGTGATTTTTCATGCTACGATTTCATAAAACATATGTTGCAGTGATCATAAACTTTATTCCATTTCTGAACCTCCTAATTACTTTGGTTTACACACTGTTCTCCAGATACAGGAGTGACTACAGCCATTTCATACTTTTCCAAGTTTTGCTGTCTGGCTAATTTCATTTCTTAATAGGCATTTTGGTGTTCTTCCAGAAAGGAGATCTTGCAAACTCAGCTAGTTACTCCTGAAGTTCAATGGTCTGATGTTTTAATATTTTATTAGTTATGAACTCAGTTTTAAGTTAACAATATGCATAACATATTTGTCTGTATCTGAGATGAGTATTGGAATCTCTCTCTAGTTGCCAGGTGATTTAGCAACCCTTAGCCAAACTCCAGATTTAGATTAAACAAATTCAAAATCTTCAAATTCACTTCGATTAAAAGAGCAGACTATTTTCATTCGTCCATGTCCCTAGGACCTCCAGAATTTTTTATTATTCTTTCTCTTTCTTTCAATTACCTCTTGATTCCAACAAGCTTTCCATCCAGTAGACATCATTTATACAAGAACACTCAAAAGATAACCACAATAGATGTAAGGCTTTCCTTAGCAGTTTAATTCCTGCCACCTCGATTACGTGTCTCAATTGGTGTTGACAATATAAATTTCAGACACATACTGGAACCATCAGCACCATCCACTCAGCTGTGTTCAGAAGTCTTTTGGGAGCTGGAAGCTTCACACTAACAGGACTTCCTCCACAGGCGTTCATTCTCTTTTTGTGATCACTATATTCAAGTCTGCAGGGTTTTAGAGTTCTAACATTTTCTATCTATCTCTGACTTCCTTAGCAGTCCTGACCAATCATCACAATCTTCTAGAACTCCTGAAATGTGGATTGCAGCTCAGGAAGTTCATCATTCCTTTTTATTTTGATCTCTCTTCAACCTTAATTCACTCATTCTCACATGCAATCAATGAAAATACATTCTTAATCTGTTTATCTCATTCATAATTTTCATGAATGCAAGAACCACAGGCAGAAGGTGTTGTCAGTGTTTTGATTCTAATCTTCCCACTCTAAGCTACCTAAGTAAATCAGTGAGTGAAGTCACAAGATCAATAAGAAACATTCTATGGTATGCAGGTTGCTCATCTCTACCACACGTGATAGTAAAGCTGAGGCTTTTTACACCTTATAAAAAGATGAGCTTGCAAAAGTGAACATTAAATGCAAGTCTGATTTGCTCATGGGAGCTTTGCATTTCTACCTCCATCTCAAGAGTTTTACGTTCAGCTGTCAAAACATCTCTGTGTCTCACATACTTTATACAATATACAAGATGCAAAGCTTTCAAAGTCATCACATTTTTTCACCAGACAGCAATAAGTAATGGAGACAGAGGTCTCAGCTCAACAGTGATAAGCAAAGTTAAGAGCTCTGGTTCCAGTTCTGATTCTTCTCAAACCTTTTTGATATTTCATTTTTCTCCATCTCTTTTCTTACCTGTAATAAACTGTGACAATGCTTTTACTTGAAAACGTACAAGGTATAAACTCAGGCTAAAAGTGATCATGTGTGACACCCTAATCACAGTTTAAATTATCATCTAAGACCCACAAAGGCCCAACAAGAGTTTTCCTGTGATGTCTGCAGACAGAGTAGAGTGAATGAGTTTCTGCAGGTTAAAGACATTGTGAACGATTCCTATAATTACTATTCCGAAGATCTTTCAAATTAAAATCACCCAGAAACTATTAACCGGGGCGAATGAATACGGTACATGTAGTGGTCCCTACAACAACTCCTCTCACCCGCTTGAAGATGGTACCATGTAAATGTTAAATGGAAATGATTTGCAGGTCTCTCTCCAGTTACTTTTTACTGATACTTCTGGGCATAGAATATGATAAACTAGGAAAAATCCTTTTGACAGCTTTAAATGAGATATTGTCAAGACTGTCTTAACAAAAATCTATATATATATATCAATATAAAGCTAATTAACTAAGGTACAGTTATCAACTGAAACTCAGGCTTTTATTTATTTATTTATTTATTTATTTATTTATTTTCCTTCAAAAAGCAGTGGCTTTCAAATTCAGTGCACGCACTTCTTTTCCTTAATTCTATTTCTTTTTTTCTTTCAGATTAACTCTGTGCTTATGAAGAACATAAAATAAAATAAAATAAAATAAAATAAAATAAAATAAAATAAAATAAAATAAAAGCCATAGTGGTATAGATTTTTTTGTCTGAAAAATTCAAATTCAAAATTTTCTTCACAGAGTGCCCTATCACCTATGATGGAACCGATCTCACCTATGATGGAAACGAACAGTAAAATATGAATTTAGAAAGAGGTGCTGATTTAAGTCTGATTGAAGGTGGTCTTCATTAATTTTAATATAATAAAAACTATCCACTATAAAATGCATAAATGAGTTCTGTGTTCATATTTCAGATGCAGAGGATAAATTATTATGCATCAGAAAAGCAGTCTCTTCTGGTCACAAATATAAAGCTCTTCTTCCATCCAATCATCACAGCTTCTGCCTTGATATATGAGGAAATGTCTGAAGAAAATGAAGATTTCTCAGTATTGAGTTAATATTTTTCATCTATGCAGTATCACATACTGTTGTGTGCACTCCGTACATTTTTTAGATGGTGGGGATCACAGCAATAAAAAATCTGAAGCAGTTTGTTTGTAAGCAGGTATAATATAACGGAGATTTAAAAGAACAAAATTATGCAAAACATAAGTATTTCATTAGCAAGATAATAAATTGGCAAGCTGAGAATATTTAGTTGCTGCACACTGAAAAAAAAAAAAAAAGTGGCTATTGCCTTGAAAAGCAATTTGCAGTATTTTCCAATGCATCTAGCCTGTGTTCAGTGTAAGTCTCCATTTACCTGTCCCTGCACTCTTGAGGACTGCCACAGAAAGTCTGTGTAGGTGAACAACGTATGCAAAAGATGTAATGCATTAACACACAGATAATTATATACAGGAATATATATACATACAAAGACATATGTAAATGGAATAATGCTACATGTTTAACACCTTTAAATATGAAGCACATTACACGTTTAACAACTAAAAATTGATATTTTGCTGGTATTATTTTGTTAATGAAGAGCCTATACTTCTCTCATCTGCTTTGTTCTCTTGAACCTTTATTTTATTATGCTGCCCCTGCATATCACTATTGAAACAGAGAAATGAAGAATAGTTTCAGCAAGATTTGTAATATTTCAGCAAAGCTAGACCTCCCTAAGTTACCCTTTTATAAGGTCAATTCCAACTGCTACCTTGTTAGTGATTTTAAACTGTGCAAGGACAAGGCTGTACTTGAAAATCAGATCTTCTGATGATTTCTATCACCTTTCAGTGAGGACTAAGCTTTGGCACAAGAAAATAATCACAAATATTTATTCAATTTTATTAACCATGTGCTGTTTTGCATGGCCTTCTGGAGCTTCACAGTACTAAGAAATCAAATCACAGCAAAATACGTAAACAAGGGTACATGTCACAGTAAGCATTTTGGCATTCCTCCAACTTTCTCAAGTCACATAGCAACACTGTATTCCAATTTCCCTTTTTAAGGTATGCTAGATGGATCTCTAGCAAGGGAGGTTCTGTTTTATTTGTCAACTTGTTGGATCTTTATGGCACTCTGTACTACCAAAGCAGAGGATTTCTAGACCCTTGCTTTAACATTCAGGTTAAATAGAAAAAGTATATTAATTTTTACTTATTTACTTATTAATGTCAGCTTACCATGTGTCAACATGAAGCACTATCTCAGGATTTCTAACTGAGCTAGAAACTGCATCAGTTTCTAAACTATATTTTGATTTGCAACCTGACACTTCCTGAAATAGTCTTCTAAAAACAGACATAAAATGAATTGAGTGTGTTGGCCGATAACAGCTGACATTAATGCTGTAAATCTGTGTGCTCTTCCAGGTGGCTTCCAAAATTAACTAGTCACCCCTAACTGTTTAGTGAAATTGTCACTGATTTAATAGACACATTAAACTCTTATTTATAAATTACTGTGACATTACTAGTGCAGCGGTTCCAGAATAAGCAATATGAGCTCCTATGCGGCAGTAACTATTGTGCCCAGCTATCATGGCTGGAAGATGAAGATAAAAATAAACTGTAATTCCTGGAACATCCTGAACTCTAATATTTTCAATATCTCTTTAAAATACAACACAGTACTATTACAAAGAGAATTACTTTGAAAATATACGGCTGTGGAATAATACTGAATTATGATAAACATCAAACAGTTATTTCTGCAACTAACAACTCAATACCATTTCGTATCTTAAATTTTTCTATGATTCAAAAAAAAAAACAAAAAAAACAAAAAAACTATATAAAGATACTGATTAACCACTGTTGAGTGTATTTTGATACATTGAGAACTGTGTGAATTTATATTACGCATGTCTTTCACTATCTGGCCTTAACAGAGGCCAGATTTTTTCCAAGGAAGTTCTCTCATTCAGTTCTTTGCTTCTTTGAGAACTTCCTGGGGAAAAAAAAAAAAAAAAGGGAATTGGGGGGGGGTGGGGGAATGGTAACATCTCCATCACCTTCTTTTCCTCTTATTTGTTTCCCCACAAGAGATTGATTAAAGAAGACATCAAACAAATGGCAAATTCCTTTTCAGGTAGATTGAAGCAAATATTTAATATACATAAAATAAGCTAGAATAAACATCAAATGGATGCTTGACAGATAATAAAGATTGTTTCAAAAGATGATTATCTGGAATATATTGAATAAAAGTAGATTTTCTGACAAGTTATTGATGGACTAACGGAGCATACTTTTTTGTTGTTGTTGTTTCACCACTAAGGTCGTCCTATATTTTATTTTATTTATTATTTAATAGTGGAACATTTCCTTCTGGCATATGATAACCTTTCAAGAAACATCGCTATCATTTGTGCTACAGTGCAATTTGACTTAACATTATGTTTGAAAAACATATTTTCAGCAAGTTGAAACAGTTTTTAAAAAGTCTTGTAAGCTATAAACATACCAAGTAAATCTGTGATGTGATAAGCATTACTTTTAATGGAAATATCCTATTAATTTTAAAGCTGCTTACAAGCTCAAATTCAAATGCATTGATAATAGTCAATTTTATGCAAGAATAATATTATTTTGGCTGCTCAGGACTGACCCTAAATGACTACCCAGGCTATCTTACATAAAAGGATAAAAACTAATGAATTACAATGATGCAGTGTTAGCACCTCTGTCTTCAGTGGTAAAAAGCACAGCAACCATGTTGCCTGTGCTACTGCATCAAATGCGATTAGAGTCCTCGTTTGCCTCTTTAGCAGGTGACCAGAAGGAAAAAAAGGTGCTAGAGAAAGGACAATTGGTAGTAACTGGACGTTACAAAGATGCAATTTTTCATGATGCAATCAGACTGTCTTCAGCTTGTAAATGAAACTCATCATATTATGTTTGCGATATAAACATACTGCCTTGCAAATATTTCTGGCTAATATATTCTAGTGCTTAACACTGGTGCCTACATCTGTAATATTCAAGAATACTTTTGTCTGGTTTGTCCAAGCACCTAATGAGCCTAATGGAGCCTTAAGCTGCTCTATTTACACACTCATTACTTGTAATAGCTTTCTGGAAGGGAAGGAGGGAAAATTAACTTTCTGTGAATTTCATTTATATTTAGAAACAAATAAACAAAGAAAACATCATCATTCATAGCCTCTACATTAAAAAAAAAATTAAAAAAAATAAAAAATGACACAGTATTATAGTTAAAACTGAAAGGTGACACCCCATGTTTTTGGAATCTGAACCTCACTGTCTAGGGAAGTGGCATATAGGGACCCAGGAAATTAATCCTTGCCCTGTTATTTTCATTGAATAATAGCCTTTACTTAAACTGAAAATTATGCATATCGTGCTGTTATATATTGTGCTCCTATTCTTCTCAGGTCTAGTTTTAAGCCATCTTTTCTGAAAGCTCTATTATCCAAATTCACCCTGACACCCCTCAAACAACCAGCTATCAAACTACTGAGGTCCTATTAAGGAAACAGTAGTCACGTAATGAGAGAGAACTGCATAAATTCTCTGCATGCATGTGTGCTTACACACAGAGTATAAAAGCTATAATGCAAGACTTTGAATTATGAAGCAATAAATCACATAAGAAATAATTTGTGAACAATCAAAAAGAAAAGCAAGAGATACTGAAAACCAAATAGGAGTAATAATACCAACTACAGAAATGACTGTGCATCCTGGGCTAGAGACTTCTAGGTTTAAATCTTTTCCCTTCATTGTTAAAAATCATGTAAACTAAAAAAGTTATGTTTTTTGCAACACAAACTCCCAAATTTTAGTTTTATCCTAAAATCAAGGACAAGGAAATAAGACAGACATATAAAGGAAGAAAGTAAATGTTTTATACCTGTGCACTAAAAATAGCAATCATGACTATTGCAGCTGTATGAGAGGTTGAATGGTGAAAGGGATGGAACAGAGGGAGCTACTGTAACCTGAAGATCTGCTCCATCAGAAACAGGTACATATTTACAGCACATTGCACTCTTTGTCTGTGTCATTTCAACTTTTAAAGAAAGAGTAAAAAATTACCTTTCCCACATACTGAGGTTCGGAGCCCATGTACTCCTCCAGCACAAAAAATTGATTCCACACCCAGCCTCGTTTGACTCGCTGGGCAGATGACCTCCTCCCTGGCACTGGGACAACATTTTCTCTTGGCTCTGCTTCTAAAGTCTGTTGTGGCTGTGGATGCAGTGGCGTTAGGAGACCTCCATCAAACAGGACCCAGAGAAGCAGGGATAAGCAGTTCCTTGTAAGCATTGGCAACGGCTTCCCTACAGCAAGTAATAAAAACTCCAGCACTTAATGCAGAGCAGAGTAATCCAGGTTTGAGGTGTCTGTGGCCTCCACCACTTAGCTTCTGATTTTATTGCGGAAATGCTAATGCAGGCATTAATCCTTCTGATGACAAGGTTTTTGCCGCATTAAATTCCATCTAAAGGGACCTATAAAAGAGATTTACATGGCAACATCAAATTACATAAAATTACATTGAAGTGTTCATCAAAATTCTCACACCTAGTTAGTTTCTAGAGACAGAAAGAAAAGATTAGGAATCACAATTTTAAAAGCAATTACTGTTTCAACTGTAGTAGCACTGAGCTGCTCTGGAATATGGTGCAGTTAACACAGGAATAGATCATTCTTCCCCTGCTTGCCATTATGTTTGTGTCTAGCTGAGGACAGGCCCATACCCTCTGCTTTATGACCCTGTTATCTCACAAAACTTTCACCTGTCAATGATGCACTTACTCTGGATACAGACACAAAACACTGGGGAAGAGAGGACCCACTCTTCCACCCTCAAGAGCAAGAATGCTTTGCTTTTTGTCTTTGCCAGAACAGCACCTTGGACACATCCTCCTTCTATGAATATGGATGGATATGGACAAAGCTTATATTAAACCTTCGACCCTGGAAGGCAGATTTGTATGAACTTTGTGAAAAGTAAAAACGTGGGAAACAGTGCCCATACAGCTAAACACCACAGAGCTGTCAACACACAATATGCTGTCTGTGACAGGCATTCTCTTCTCACAAAGCTTGCATCAAAATGGTAGCTATGTTGCTCTTCAGCAATACTGTAAAACACATTAAAAAAACCCACAGTCTTGATCTATGGAGCAAATGATAGAACTGCAGTCAATGTAGAAAATGAAACAACACAGAAGCCAGTAAGAAAAGACAGTGACATTCATTTATACTGACAAATGCCAGGTACACAGATTAAAAATAAATCAGCACTAACGAACTACAGGGCTGAGAGAGAACCATCACATCAAGGTGACAATTAAAACTGTGGTGATTCTTGTAGCAGCCAAATGCCATCAGCATAGAAGGAAAAAAAGAAGAAAAAAAAAAAAGCCCTGAAAGAATTGTTTTGCTCTCACATTGCTCTGTTTTTATCACCACAGACCACTTTAACAGAAAGACAGATAATAAAAAATACTGTGTTTTCTAGCCACAATTCTAGTATAATTAACAGATGTGCTTTCTTTTAGTATTTATGAAATGTTCTGATTCATTGTCTGAAATTAATAAAATGACAGTACTAAACGATGTAAATATTTAAATATTATGGATTATAGAATACATAAAATGAACCTCTAGTAGCTGTCATTTGCAACTTTGCACCAAATTCAGCAGCAATAAAAAATTGTGAAGATGAGCGCTCATGCCATCTAAAAATGCTGTGGCACAGCCCACAATAAAGACACTGCAAAGACATAAATCTGCAGTTCATGCTGAAACAAATGGAGCTATTCTAGAATTCAGAACTAGCCAATAAACAGTAGCACATACACATTTATAGTAAAGTGGACATCAGTAAGTATTGCGGCAATGCAAATTCTTTTGTGTTTATTCTTGCCACTCTTTCAAGCTATCAATTTTTCCATTAATAGAGCATGGCTTTCACGAAGCTAACCATGTCTATGCCGGCCCCGATTAAGGTGTTAAACCTGAACTTTTGTATTTTCATAATGTCCAGGACATCTGACAAATACTTTCCATGCCATGGTTCCTTTTCATTGAGGGTGAATGACTGGCAAGCTATATGTTGCATTAGCTGTTTTCTGACAACTAACATTTCTATAAACCACAGCCCTATGCTAACAAATTTTAAATTCCAGTGTGGACTGAAGACTTAAGAATTAATTGATAATCCTGTCTCATTAAGACCTACAAACTATGAATGAAATGCCAGCATACTCTCTGGCCTACTGTTTGTCAGGTACAACAAATACTACTTCTAGGATGTAAGATGGATGCATTGTACATTTTAAGAACAAAAAACCCCACAATTTATACCACTATGGAATTCACCACTTGGCTTGAGCCATATCGTGTCATTGATTTTTAAGCAGAAGTTTCTCCCAAATTGATAGAATTCTGCTTAAAAATCAATGATATGATATGGACCTCGGGAAAGAAGGCATGTAAAGTATCTAAGCATATATATATTTTCTTATTTTCAAACACTGCCAGTGTTTATATTTTCCTTATGCATAATATTATTACTATGTATAGCAATAACTAACATAGAAATGTTTGTTACCTACATACTGAAGTACCTAAATAGAAAGGATTTATAATTGGAAGACAAAAAAACTTGTGACTTTTGAAGAAAATCAAACAAAAATCCCTAGAAAAATAACTGCAACTCCTATGATACAGTTCTGTTCTGATTAGAAAGGCTGTTTTTTTGAGTCTTTGAATTCTACCTTTAGAAAGTATCAAAAGTGAAAGAACTCCTATTTGCTCATGATACTTCTCTAACAACAACAAAATTATTTTAATTTGCGTTTCAATTTTTCAATGAATTTTATTTCAGCAAATTAATCTTTAAGACAGAAACTTAAAACACTAGGGGGGAGGGGGAAAATATATTAATATTTAGAATGTACTTTTATTTTTATTAACAACTTCATTTAACAATTCATATTACTTTTTGTGCTTCTCTCTTCAATGCATTCGACAGCATACAAAAATCACGTTCAGAATGCGTTCATCCATAATTCAGTTCAAAAAGCTTCAAACTCCCATTGCTCTCTAGTTCCATGATTGCAGGGTGCTTGCCTGGCATTTATGGCAAAATCAGAGTAACTGCAAGATGGGGGAAAAAAAAAAAAAAAGAAAAAAAAAAAGAACTCAAATCATCCTCTTGAATTGCTCAGGCATGGATGTAAGCTCAAAATAAACAAGATAAAAAAGTGGTGGGAAAGCCTGCACTGCCTCACACACCCCGAAATCATGTTGTATTCAATTTAGTTCTTTGCTGAGGAGGATTTGTACATTATGGTTCTCCCAACAGAGCCCTGCCTCCGGCCATGTCTGTCAGTCAGCGAGCTTTTAAAATGTTCTATAGCACCAAAAGTAATGCAAGGAGATTGAAGGACTTCAGAGAAAGGAGAACAATTCCCCCTTGGCTGAAAGGTTAGTAACCAAGTGCAAAACAGAGAGCACTTTAACCCCTTCTCCATTGGTCTCTCAGACTGTCTTCTGAGAATTTGTTGCAGAGCAAGGAAAGAGCAATGCCAGCAGTTGCTTCACTCCCTGCAGATTCAAAACATGGATGAACATGAGGGTCAGGGAAAAAAAGGAGGGTAATAGGTGTTACTCTACAGGACTGCAGCACAGACACACTTATCAGCTGCAGAGGAATTCACCATGAAAATTTTTCTCTTTTTAATTGAAAGCTCAGCAGTTAGAAGAGAATTCTTTACTTCAGCACTCAAGAAAACCATGCCAGCCGGCTGCTGTGTATCATGTGAGCAGCAGTAGACTGTGGCAGAAGGTCTCTCCCTGTCTTCTTTCCTTCCCCAGCACTTCACTGCTGGCTTTGGAGGAAGCCTGGCTTGATAGTGTATATTTAATAACACAGTTGGAATGTGAGCAGTAATACAAAGGCTAAGACTAGTGTTTCAGTAAGTCTGTGCTTACTGGTTTGCATTTTCCTTTTAAGCTATGTGTTAGTCTTCAATTCAGGGTGCTTAGCCCTGTTTGGTACTTATACATTGTCATACGCTCATTAGACATTTAAATCTAGCACCCTTCTATGCATTTGCCTGGAAAAAAGTTATTAGTACTTAGAGGTAATTGTTTAGAAATCTGATAAGAACATTTAGTGATAAGAAAGAGATATAGTACCACATTTTCTATTTATTTTTTTTTTCCAAGGAATTACTTCTTCTGATGCTCTCACAAAAATACATTTATATAGGAAGAGAGTTTTGCACAGAGACACATTTGCTATGCATCTATTTCCCATACAATATGAAAGTACAGGAAATTAGATTTTTCTTGGATCTTGTTTTTTTTTCCAAGAATTACCATTTCTATGGATTTATTCAGAGTGTTATATAGACTCAAGTACCATTTTGTGTGACTTACTTAACCCATAAAGAGAGCTACAAAGGGAGAGCCTCTATGCAAAATCCTAAAAGTTGAATTTACCCATGCAAATGCTTTTACATGTTGAGATTTCATTTATTCCTTTCCCCCATTTGTAAAAAGTGAAGTGAAACAGCAGCAAGTATGGGCAATGTTAAAGCATGATAACTAAGAAAGACTGATCCTCTTTTCTCTGTCCCCCAAACTGTCAGGCTTAGAAACTCGTGAAATGCAAATGATGAGTTAAATATCATTGCCAAGACTATTTACTGAGAATAACAAAATAGAGCATAAATGATGCTCCTGCAATAATTTTGATGTTTACCTGGATTGAACTGCTATTAATCTAAGGAACCTGAGCAAAGAAATGCGATAGGAATAGCAAAATGATGTATGCCATTCCTAATGCAATAATCCTCAATCAAAGAAAGTCATGGAACAGAAGTCACTTCACCAAGCTCATGAAAGGTCATCTTTTCTGCTAGAGAGGATAGCCATACATCCTTTGCAGTCATAGAATCATAAAATCATTAAGGTTGGAAATGACCTCTAATGTTATCCAGTCCAACCATCCATGTACCACCAATATTTCCATGTTCCTTAGTACAAGATCCAAACATTTCTTGAACACCTCCAGGGACAGTGACTCCACCATCATCTCCCTGGGCAGCCCATTCCAGCACCTGACCATTCCTTCTCAGAATTTTTTTCCTAATATCCAACTTGAACCTCCCCTGACGGCATTTGAGGCCGTTCCCTCTCATCCTATCACCAGTTACCTGGGGGAAGAGGCTGACTCTCACCTCACCACAACCTCCTTTCAGGCAGTTATAGAAGTCAATATGGTCTCAATTGAGCCTCTTCTCCTGATTAAAAAATCCCAGTTCCCTCAGGTGCTCCTCATAAGACATGTGCTTCAGTCCCCTTTCTCTGGATGTAGTCACTACTATGCACACAAGACCTAATTCAGAGAAGCCTCAGAAAGCAAATTCTAAATGATCCTAGATCTAAATGAGGTATCTAGTTGGATCAGACAGGAGATGAACTACTGTTGTATGCAGACAACTAGAAACACTAAAGCTCCACGAAGCACTCAAAACTGTACTCAGTCCAGCAAAGATGATAATTGTACTTCTGTGAATGAAGGAAAATTGCTTACTGACAAAGCATCCATTATGCACTGATGGTGGGAACATTTCTGCAGCCACCTTAATCATAAATCTGTCAGCACTGAGAATGGTTTTGCTTATGTGAAACAACAGCTAATGTAGAACAACCATCTTCCTACCCGTAAAGAGATTTGAAAAAAACTGGCAGTACAGTAAAACAGTTGATCCATGCCAGATGGAAAGCCAGCTAAGATCTATATATGTGGATATGCTGTAACGGCTGACCATCTAACCTCATTTCTCTGCAATATCTTGAAATAAGAAAATACAACAACAGAAAAAAGTATGTCTATACTGCCAGTATCTATTAAAATTAACTGCAAAAGCATCTGAGATGATATGCCCTGTGGCTAAATGAATGGTTATAGGATATGGAAAACCTCAGTTCATCTCTCACCTTGATGCCTTTTCTTTCTCTGACCTTAGGTAAATTAGTTCCACTGATATTCTCCTAAGTACTTAGTTAAATAATTTCCATTTGAATAAATTCTAGATGTCTATAGATCTTAGTGAATTTGACTTTCTTGCCCTCCATAATCTATCTAGACAACTTGGAAATAACAGTAATTCTTCCTTTTTATACCTTGTCTTTTTCAGTTAGAATAGGAACTACTTGGTAACATCAAAATGGAGGTTAGGAGAGAGATTACAAGAGAACAGATTAGAAACCTTGGACTATCAAGGAAAGTAATTCTCAGTCAGTCCATCCTACAAGTTGGTAAAGTTCCAATTGACTGAGCAAATCCCACCTCTGTGGCCACAAAGCCCATTTGGCAAGCATAACATCTGGAATCATCCATGCCAGGCAACACAGAAGGGGTGCAAAAAAAAAAAAAAAAAAAAAAAAGTGTTTCTACCCACTAAGTATCTAATTTACCAGAGTCTTAACATGGTCCATAATCCAAAAAAGTTACTCTTTTATCTCCCTTTACATGGGACACAATAAGTCAATGGAATTTTTCTAGCTTTCTTTGAAGTTGAATACATAAATCTCTGTTCTTCCTTTGGTTTAAATTAAGTTGATGATGAACAGAAGAAGATGAGAACCAATACTCTGTTGTTGACCCCAAATATTCTGGAGCATTGCTACGAAATATAAGAAACGTGGATAGAAATTTCACAAATGGAAGACGAAGGTTGGTTTTTATGGGAGACAGGTGCCATCCACTGCAGGATAACTGTATTGACTGAACTACTAAACAACAAGAAGACGCTGATCTTCCTCCTGCAAAAAGATGACTTGTTAAAATTCAATTAGAAAGGTCCCAAAATTGTAATATTAAGTCAAATATTTACCTATTACTCAATTTGGCAAGACAAACATGAATTTGTTTAAAGTTCTGATTTTTGGATTTAACTGCCAAAGCCATCCTCCCTCTATTCAACTGTTATTCACACAGTTATATTTTCTATACTGAGCTACATGTTCAATTCTAAAGTCAGTTAAGCCTTCTGACATCAGATACTAAAATGAATCTGGAATACTTCCTTGAATTTTTACTGGCATAAAACCAAAACGAGATGAGGACGATGTCCCTGTTCTTGGAGTATGACTGCTTTGTAATATATTCATAGAAAGACTTACACACAAAGATGTATCACAGAGCAAGAAATGTGTGATATACTATGGCAGCATACAATAAACGTATCTATCAATTGCCTAACAGTGGAAAGGAGTCTAATGACGTTTGGCATTTCTGAGCAATATAGCTAATGAAAGTATCATAGGCTTACTGCCATACTTGAACAATTTGCTTTCTAGCATGCACACAAAAAAGTGATTATTTAAGGTTACACGGTAACACAGTAAAAACATGATATACACTTCCAAAAAAAATTGTAACTGTATAATGCTGAGAGTTATAAAAAAAGAAAAAAAAGAAATATGTATATTAATATAAATTATGAAAAAATACCTTTTTCTGCGTGATTACAAAACCAATATAATACTCATATATGAACAAGTTTATTTATTGTGTCAATTTTGTAATCATTAGCAGTATGTAGAGTAGATCACTTATGACTTAAATATAAGCTTCACTATAAAAATGAAAATATATCAGCCAATGCACAAGGCTCCATGGTTCACTGTACTCTTGAAAATCAACTGAGGTAATGTGAAATTTCCAATACAGGTTAAAAATGAATGTTTCTTTCAGTGAGATTAAAACTCAGGATAATATTACTCTGTTGATATATAAAGCAATTTTGCTGTTCGATTACAGTTAAAGTTAAGAAAGAAATGCCTCAGAATAGTATTATTTCCTTCAAGAAGATCTTCAGAGGATGAAATAGCAACATCTATACTATTTTTCTCTGTCTTGTATCATGCTATGTTGGTCTTGCCTCAAAAAAGTACTATGGTGAATGTATACATAGTTTAACAATGATCTAGAGTCTCTATTTTTGATAAATTACAAATATTTCCATTTCTCATAGGAATCTATCAGTGTCAGTGCTGAAGTATGGACAATCAGGAAACCATCCTTCATCTTGCTGCCCTTCTCTGTTTTTTGAATAAACACATGAGATGGGGGAAAAGAGGGAAAGGAAACCAAAAGAAAGCAGAACTTTTCTATACATTAACAATATTTGTAAAGGAAGAATTTATAGACCTTGGGCTTCAACTTGGTTACATTTATAATTCTGTAAGTAATATGGCAGACTGAAATGAATGCGAAAGCATTTTGACATATTCTGTAATATACTATTTTTTTATTTCCTAGGGTTATACTGTTTTTCCCAAACTGCCAAGCATTCTAGCAATTACTAGGAACTAACAACATACTTTAAATAAAAGCCTTTTCTTAAAAGACTTTCTACTATTGGCCAGATTCTGACTGTAATAGATTTGATACTATCATCTGCTATATATATTTTTTTCTGTTAATGGATTACTTGCAGGAATTTGTTTACTTCTAGTTTGTTTATTGTATATACAATGATAAAATTGTTAAATAATATTTTTGTTATAAATGTCTCTGTATCCATCACCAGTACTAGTAAGAATTTAATTCTTAATATGCCATTCCATAACAGATTATGGAAATTCATAGCTTGACTTGCATTTTCAGCAAAGTCTTACATGTTTGGTCTTCTACAAGCTTCTATCAGAACTGAATTTTGTAATTTCAGAAGACAGCAGTCTTCTCAGGGAAAAATAACGGACAGCAGTTTTGCCCAACAAGCTCCAAAACATTAATCTTGTGAGTATTAACAAGGTAGTCCCAGACACAAGAGAACTAGAGATAACCCATCGAGTTTCTTAAAGAGTGAAAATTCATCTCAGGACTCTCAATATTCTGGAATCACCTAGTTTACACTAGGCATACACCACTGCTCGATGCATGCTTAAGAACATATAACTCTCTCAGAATGCTCTCAGAATTATGGTTTGAATTTTGGGTGGTCCAGTGTGGAGCCAGGAGTTGGCCTTCACAATCTTTTTGTCCCTTCCAGCTCAGGATATTCTACAGTTCTATGAACTCTTATACTTAATAATTTGTTTGTTTTTAACATCTGTTTTTGACTCGTTCTTACCTACCTATGCACGTTCCATTACGCCTAGCCGTTGTAATGAGCCTATGACTTTTCTGGTGATTGATGAACTCAGTAAAAAATCCTTCATGTGTTTCAGAACATGAGAAATAGTAACTGTAGAGCTTTCTTATTTTTCTGTTCTTTAAAACTGACAGCTTCCCTTGTTTTGCCGAGCATAGTAATATGGGAGTACAAGGACCAAAGATGTGATAAACAGCTTACCACAACAACTAAAGTAGGCTCTAGTTAGACTGACAAAAAGATCTAAGTAGAGAGCCCAGTATCTACAGATAACCACAGTCAAAGCAATCTTCAACTATTCTTTGCTGTTCAAATTCAGAGGTATTATATTAAAGCTTACTGGACATCAGAGTTGTCTGTGAATAGCTAGTCTCTCTTCAGGAAACTTTTCACTTTTCACTCTTCTAAAACCTTCCACTCTCCAGTCCATGTTCCCAATCACAAGGCATTTTACAGTCTCTAAAGGAGATAACACTACTCTTGCCTGACTTTCATCATTACAAATCCTCATGTTTCTTAAATGTGACTGTTCATTTCCCAAATTCCAGACTAATGAATTGAGTAATTTTATAACAGATGTTTGCTGTGAATTTCAACAATTATGGCCCAACACAGACAGTAGATGAGGTGGAAATAAAGGACTCATTTTAGTGACACTATTGCAGCTTTGTTCTGCATCTTGAACAGAGAAATAACTTATTTCTTATTTATGAAAATTTTTCTTTTTCAGCTTCCTACCCACCTTTCTAAATTTTAAAATAACAGGACAAGAAAACAATACATTAGAAGACTTAGGGCTTGCAATCTATAAAATACATTCAGCAACAGAAAATACCAGAAGCTTCCTTGCATCAACATTTTCCTTCCTCCATCTAGTAGAGAAGTGGGCCTATTTTATCTTGTGTTAATATATTTTCATAATTTCAGTCATGTAAATACCTGTTTAATTTATTAAGCTAAGGACAAGTATTATTTTGCCTCTGTTTATGCCTCATGCATACATGCCCCTTCTTCCAACATCAGAAAAAAATGCAATAGGACACTTAAAATGTGGAATCCAAAATCTCACAAATCTTTGTCAGTTTATTTACAACTTTAGAATACTTTTATAGAAACAATGATGTCCATAAAGAGTCACGGGACATTTTCTGTTAGCACTGACTTAATTTAGAGTAGAAATGCTATCAACATATCATGCTTTTCCACTAACATACTGCATTGTTTTAACAGTCAGATGCAATAGTATTAATTAAAACATATATTTTAAAACTCTTGCAGCCAACATGTTCTGTCTTCATGAAAGATAGTATTTTTTTCTTCCGTGTTTTCAATTTAATCTAAGTCTTCCTTTACTTTTGTCTGAGCTCCTCCTTACCACAGTACAAATGCACCTGTTAAATGGATAGACGGTTTATAATTTATAAAACTTGGTTCAAGACATGTAATGAGCAGCTTGATATTGCATATATTTCTTTATTTTATTATTGCAAGCATAAATTTTTCTAGTTATTGCAGTCTGTAAAACTGTGGTTTAAATAGGAAATCAATATTGCCTTTTTAAGGTTAAGCTCCGTGAAACAAAGGGCTGAAATAGTCCCTGATGAAATTGCACCTCATCTGAACTCAGAAAGAACCGCATTATGGAGAGAGGATAATGTCATACCTGCAGTATTATAGATTGCAGCCAATCAATCAGATATACTGTAATCGCTAAGGGCACAGTCCTTCTATTGTACTGAAAAAAATACCTTCGGGCCAAAGGTAGAAGGATTGACACATTTTGCTTGGAGCAACCTAAATCAAATACCTCCCTAAAATGAGTGAATTAACCTTACTAGAGGACACAACCCAAAAGGACAAACACACACACTCCAGGTAGAAACTGAGTACTGGGCTAAAGACTAAGCCAAAAGGAAGGCTAATATTTTGCACTAAAAAAGCACAGATAGAGCTGCTGCTTTGGTGGAAATAGACACCTATTCCTCTCTCTGTATCTTTAGGGGTGTGGTCTGCTGTATGATTCTCCATAGAATCACACAATGAGTGAGATGGGATAGCATCTCTTGGGGCCACTTGGCAAAAGTTGGTTGGTGACAGATATAATCTTTATATGAAAGTAAAGAAAGTTCAGTTTGCAGAGAGAGCATTATAAAACAATGGTAAATTAATTCCTTTGTACCTCTAATATTCTTTTTAAAGATACTCAGCTTCCTATCTTTCTCTAGCAGAGACTGTAAAAATATTTCTCATCATTGTTGACAGATTATTAAGAAATATAAAGTGCATAATTAATTCAACATGAAATCAAGTATTTGCTTTCCTGGATATTAATAAGGTGTTAAGAAGCAACTGATGATATGATAGACAGTAAAACCTCACTTCACTTAGAGAAATTCCAGCTAAACTGCTTTTATTACTTTGCCTCACTTTAAGATAAAATTTTCTGTGATGTTACAGCTTTTGAAATTCCTGAGGGGGTTTTATCCCCTGGAAAAGTCTTATTTTCCATTTCCAAAAGAACTAAGACAATTCTTTGCTTTAACCCCTTTTGATATGGATACATATTTTTGTGTTTTGTGGCATTAAAGAGCATTAAAAGCCAAACCTCATAGCTTAGAAATAGAATAAGGTTGCAATTTTGAGACTATGTCGACCATTAATGGTTTTAATACTCCTTTGGTTTCGCAGACAAAACATAATGCAATGAAAATATATGATCGAGAACTTCTCATTGATTCACATTTTACGCTTACTCAGCTATCAGATGTGTTTCTGCTATTAATTAGCTTCATTCAGACACAAGGACAGAGAGGATAGATAAGACCCAGCAGCACACACCTCTCACCTTCCATGGTGCAAAACATGTTCCCTGCTGAATCTACTAAAGAGCCCTAACCATTCCCTATAATAGTGGGGAGGAGTGCTATCCCTGTGTTTTTCCCTTCTGTTTTGCCAAACATTCCAGAAGTCCAGTTTTCCACTTCAGAATGAAAAAATGGCCATTTTGAATGTTTACATCTGACTACCTGTTAAGATATTTCTGATATAATAGTTTGCCTAATGATGGACAGCTGAGAAACAAAACTGTTTCCTCCAAAAGAAACAAAATGAAAAAAACAAGGTTCCAAGATTACGATTTTCCATTAGCACTGAATAAGAAATTCGTCCTCTGGAATACACGCCTCCCAAACACATAAAGCATTATACCTTCTGAAGGCTCTTCCTAGCTCAATATAAAAGGTTCTTCTTCTCTTTGTTACCCATCATTATATTATTCAAGCATCTCTAATGACAATTAAATATTTAACTAGTTAGCTTCTGGTGCAATAGTTGGCAGCCCAGATGGCCAGTAGCTCATGTGAGCAACAGACAATTAGAACACAAAGAATTATTCCAATTGTTTCTTAATAAGACGTTTACAATGGATCTCAGCTAATCAACGAAACATGCCTACTTACTAGGCCTTTGTTCAGAAACAATAATAATTATGTAAATAAGAGCTTTCAGACAGATTACAGAGACTTTCATATTTGACTACTACTCAGAAAAAAAACATGCCTCAATTATATAAGTTAACCTGCAGGCAGAGGTGCAGGGAATTGTAAATTGCCCCAGAAATATACAGATGGGCATCAGCAGCTGTGCAGCATCCCAGTTGCTTAGCTGATTCAAGTTACTTAAATTAATAATAAAATACTGTGCTGGAGTTCCAACCTGTCAACACACTGATCAGCTTACTCCTTTAGTGTTCATTTGTCAATTGCCTTCCCTATCTCCCTCTTATCTACTACAGTAAATTTTAGAACTTTCATTTAAGGAAGTGCCAAGAGAGGGACGGGAAATTGATCTTTATTTTTTTATTAAAAAGCAACAACTAACGCAACACATAAAGTTTATAGTTAGACACACAGAGACAGGTCTGCTTCTCAAAGATGTTTTCAGACATAGGTTTCATATACAGAGAACTTTGGAAAATCAGAAGTTTTTAGATGCATATTAGCACAGAGCACATATATATTTTCATGATCAGAACGTATAGGAGGCTAGACTATACGATGTGTTAAAATTCAGGGCTATTTACTTGTGCGAGTATTGAAAAAAATTCACAGTATTCTCAGCAATGCTTTAAATTTAGATGCTTACTGTCTGAAGGGATCTTTGTAGTAGAAAGGCCAAACAGTGACCAGTCTGAAGAACACTGCAGAGCCTTTTAAAGTATTCACAACAAAAGGAAGCCTTTCTTTTTAATTGACTTTTAGAGTTGATGTCTCTTTCAGCCTAAGGGAGGTAGTGAGTTTAACCTCACAGATGGTCCTTTTGTTCTGCAAAGATTAAGCACTCTATCTCCCAAAGAATAAAAAAATAAAATTTTCTGAGAGAAAAGCCAATTCTCCTATCAAACTCTTATTGACTTTTTTTTTTTTAATACTTCTAGAAAATCTAAGCAAAACCTTTAGGTCTTTAATTTTCATCAACTTATTTCAAAAAAAACAAATAATACTTGGCCATTCACATGACACAATCTCCCTATTAAGTGAGACAAATCTTTAATCACAACCATATTTGTTTTGGTCTTTAGGCCAGAAATCTTAAGATAATGTTTTTATTTATTTATTTATTTATTTATTTATTTAATTCAGTGTCATTTCTTAGTATGTTATGGTTAATATATAGATGTCTTTATACGTACGCCTCTTAAGGTATTACTCAGAGGCATGCCTAAAAGTGGTGCATCAGCAGAAAGAACACAGAATCAACTGGCCTAACGTAAATGAAACTTCACTATCCAGTGTTAAAATCCTTTCCTCTTCCATATTTTTATGAAATTAAGCATTTCTGATGGTCAGCAACTAGAGATACAGATCCTTCACATTTCTTTCCTTGAAATAAGTGCCCCTCCGTGTACCACACACACTTCAAAGAAGACTCCCAACAAAACAGTTACTGTTCTACAGTAGGGAAAAAAATGAAGTAGCCACTTAGCATATCTTCTATTTTCCAGAAAGAGCAGTGGTCCAGATAATTAACTGCATTTTTTACACAGAAAAAGCAATCAAATATAATGCATTGTCCTCCCATATAAAACTTACACTCTCTTCCTATTATTTTGACTACATGCCATTACCATTCATTCTGAAATTTAAAGCACATACATGCTAGCAATTTCAAGGTTTCATTTTCAAATTTTCTCTTATCACAACTAGAACAGTAGACTTAATTTGGATACGGAAAAGAAATAAAATGAAACCTAAGGTGGCCAAAATCTTAAGGTTAGAGGATGGCACAGGAGGGTGGCCATGCAAGGAGCAACGTGATGAAAATATAAAATCGAATGAAAAAAATCTGAACACTTTCAACTGATGCTAACACATATTTTACATTTCTCCAAAGGAAAGTATTATTGGAAGAAATAGACTACTTACTGAATTTTTACACAATACTCAAGAAGTGCAATCCAATTAAGAAGGCCAGACAAGTTCAATGCTCCTCACCAGTTACACTGTCTTTAACTCAGCACAGGAGTTTTCTCATTCTTGCTTTTCTGTCCCCCATCCTACTGCAGGCAAGTGAGTGAGTAGCTATCTGCTGCTTAGCTTCCTGCTAGGGTTAACCAACAACATGCTTAGATCATGAAATCGAGAATATCAAAGTCAAAAATGAAATTGGCAAAAATATCTGTTTGATTAATGCTACAAAGGCCTTATAATCTATAGTACTGTATCTGGTGAGTTTATACTTCACTACAGGATAGAGTGTATCTGTTCTACCGGGAGGAAAAATAGCCTAGAAATAGATCAGCTGGTTATTTTAAACTTGTTTTGGGTGATAGAAAAACCTGTAATACAGCCAGTACAGGAGAGACATGTATCTGTTGGAGCACATCCACGGGAGGGCCACAAAAAAGGTCCAAGGATGGAACATCTCCCCTGCTAGGACAGGCTGAGAGATGGGGCTGTCCAGCCTGGAGAAGAGAAGGCTCTGGGGAGAACTGTTAGCAGACTTTCAGTATCTAAAGGAGGGCTATAAGAAAGAAGGGGACAGACTCTTCAGCAGAGTCTGTTGTGAGAGCACAAGAAGAAAAGGTTTCAAACTAAAAGAGGGAATATTTAGATTGGATGTAAGGAAGAAGTTCTTTACAATAAGGGTGGTGAGGCACTGGAACAGGTTGACCAGAGAGATGGTGGATACCCCGTCCCTGGAGATATCCAGGATCAGGCTGGATGACGCTCTATGCAACCTGATCTGGCTATAGGTGTCCTTGTTCATTGCAGGGGAATTGAACTACATGACTTTTAAAAGAAGTCCCTTCCAACTCAAATGATTCTCTGATTCTACATAGGTCACTCCAAAAGTTATGCAACTATTTATTTTCACGGAAATAACAACAGATACAGAGAGCACAATAACACTGTTTGACAGAGAAAATTCTCAACTACAAAACACTATTTTTTTAACATAGTCACCATCATGAGCTATGCTTTTTTAGCAGTGATGAACAAGAGCCTTCATGCTGCACTTGTAAATATCTGCACCAGCGGAGGTGACCCACTGTCGCTGTCACCACTGCTGAAACGCACCACTCACTGCCTCACTGTGCTCACATCTGCTGTTAGGTCTCCATAAAAGTTTAGCAAGTGCCAATAAATGTCAGTGGATTCCATTTTTTCTACATGTAAGAATTCAATTCCGCCCTTTGCTTTGTTCACACAGAAACAAAATGTAATGGATGCTGGCAGGAAGGTTCAACCTCTACTGCCACACTACCGACATCCACCTCTGATGCTGCGGGCCAACACAACAACATAGGAGGCATAACTCTCAGAGCAGCCCTCCACAGAGCAGTAAAATATATGTCCCCACAGTGGGAAACATAATTAAATTTTAGAGATGCCAGAAATTCAGCTCCTAAAAGTACCAAAGTTTCAGCAGCAGGAAGAGTTATGCAAAAGAGGCTACAGAATTGCTGAAAGTCAGCAAGCAGAGCAAAGATTCAGAGGGATAGATTTTGGAGTCAGCCTGTAGTTATGTTCACATGATTGAAAACTCTAACACAGCAACTCTAAATATTTTTCTCCATAAAATGACAGTTTAATTTTACAAAATCAGCATAATTTTCATGTACCAAATGCTGAGTTGTGACATGAAACACTTATTTGCATGAATTTCCATCAGGCTGTCAACACAAAGTTTCTTGGCAAAGATGTATGCTTGCACCTGCTATAGCTACTGAAGTTAGATGACTAACCTCAGTGGATCTGTAAGTTTACCTTTGCTTTTTCAATCCACTTTTGTCACGTGTTCTCTCATATTTCTCCCGTACATCAAGTAACAAAGTCCTTGATTTGAGCCAAAGATCACTTAGACAATGAAGAACTCTGTCTTACAACACCACTGCCACTCAAAACATGGCACTTCTGTTTTAGTGAAAACAGAATTTAATTTTTATTGCATTTGACCTGTTCTGTTTTGTTCTGTAGTTGTTGCTTTTTAAGTCTGAAAATGGTTTGGGTTGGAAGGGACCTTTAAGATCATCTATTTCAAACCCCTCTACTATAGGCAGGGACCCCTTCTACTAGACCAGGTTGCTCAAAGCCCCATCCTGCCTGGCCTTGAATACCTCCAGGGAAGGGGCATCCACAACCTCTCTCATAGTACTGGAGCCTTCTCTTCTTCAGGCTGAAGAGTTCCAACTCTCAGCCTGTTCCTGTAGAGGAGGTTCTCCAGCCCTCTGATCAACTTCATGGCCCTCCTCTGGACCCACTCCAACAACTCAATGTCCTTCTTGTGTTTGGGGCCCCAGAACTGAACACAGTACTCCAAGTGGGGTCTCAAGAGAACAGAATAGAGGGGCAGAATCACCTCCCTTAACCTGCTGGTCACACTTCTCTTGATGCAGCCCAGGATACGGTTGGCCTTCTGGCTTGCAAGTGCACATTGCCAGTTTATGTTGAGTCTTTCATCAACTGACACCTCCAAATCCTTCTCCACAGGGCTACTCTCAAGCCATTCTCCACCCAACCTGTATTCGTGCTTCAGATTGCCCCTACCCAAGGTGCAGGACCTTGGACTTGGCCACTTCATGAGGTTGGCATGGGCCTACTTCTCAAGCCTGTCCAGGTCCCTCTGGATGGCATCTCTTTCCTCTAGCACGTCAACTGCACCACTCAGCTTGGTGTCATCTGCAAACTTGCTGAGGGTTCACTCAATCCCATTGTCCATATCCAAAGATGTTAACAATACTGGTCCCAGCACTGATCTCTGAGGAATGCTACTCATTACTAGCCTCCACTTGGACACTGAACCACTGACTGCAACTCTGAGTGCGACCATCCAGCCAATTCCTTGTACAGCAAGTGGTCCATCCATCACATCCATTTTTCTCCAATTTGGTGACTAGGATGTCATGCGGGACAGTGTCAAATGATTTGTACAAGTCCAGGTAGATGACATCAGTTGCTCCTCCTTTATCCGCCATATCACGGTTCTCCTCTCCCTTCCCCCTTACATAAAGTAACAGAAAGTTCTTTATTTGAGTCAAGGGCCACTAAGTCAACCGAAACACTGATGCTGAAACTCCATTAAAAAACACCAAGTTTGTCAGGCATGACTCAGCCTTGGTGAAGCCATTAACTCATATTTATTTTTCATGTGCCTTAGAAGGGCCTTCAGGAGGCTCTGCTCCACGATCTTGCCAGGCACAGATGTGAGATTGAATGGCCTGTAGTTCCCTGGATCTTGTTTTTTTTCTTTCTTTAAAATGGGAGTTATGTTTCCCCTTTTCCAGTCAGTGGGAACTTCACCAGACTGCCATGACCTTTCAAATATGATGGATAGTGGCTTGGAAACTTCATCCACAAGTTCCCTCAGAACCCATAGATGAATCTCGTCAGGTCCCATGGACTTGTGCCCCTTCAGGTTCTTTAGATGGTCTCAAACCTCATCTTCACTTACAGTGAGCAGATTTTCCCTCTCCCAGTTCTTACCTTTGCTTTCTGCAAATTGGGAGGTAAGACTAGAGCCCTTCCTGGTGAACACTGAGACAAATGAGTCATTGAGTACCTCAGCTTTCTCTAAATCTCTTGTGACCCAGTCACAAGTTTCCTTCTGGAGAGGGCCCATACATTCCCTAGCCTTCCTTCTATCACTGATATACTTACAGAAATTTTTCCTGTTCCTCTTAGTGTCTCTAGCTAAATTTAATTCCATCTGGGTTTTAGCTTTCCTAACCTGATCCCTGGCTGCTTTGACAACTTCTCTGTAGTCCTTCCAGATAATCAATTCCTGCTTCCACTCCCCATAGATTTTCTTCTTGCACCGAAGTAAGTCCAGGAGCAACTCGTTGATCCACAGAAGCCTCCTGGCTTCTTATTCTTATTTGCCTTCCTTTTTCTTGGGATACACTGCTGCTGAGCTTGGAGGAGTGACCAGCTTTCTTGGGCTCTTCTTCCCTTCAGGGCTTTATCTCATGTTACTCTGACAAGCAGTTCCCTGAAAAGGTCAAAATCTTCTCTCCTGAAGTTCAGAGTAGCAAAATTGGTGTGCACCTCCCTTGACACCCTAAGGATCTTGAACTTCACTATTTCATGGTCACTGCAGCCAAGGCTGCCCTTGAGCATCACGTTACTCACCAGCCCCTGCTCATTGGTGAGGACAAGGGGCAGCATAGTACCTTTTCTCATGGGTTCCTGTACCACTTGGAAGAGGAAGTTACCATCAATGCATTCCAGGAACCTCTGCAATTGCTAGTGCCCTGCTGTGCTGTTGTTTCAACAGATATCGGGGTTGTTGAAGGTACCCATGAGGAACATGTTTTTGCAAAAGCGAAGATGCTCCTATCTGTTTATAGAAGGTCTTCTCCACTCAGTCTTTCTGCTTGGATGGCCTGTAGTAGACCCCCACCACCATGTCTCCTTCCCCTTGCCTTCCCTTTAACTCTAACCCATAAACTCTCTGTCAGCTGCTTATCCATCACCAGGTGGAGCTCCATGGACTTGAGTTGATCACAGATGTGGAGGGCAACATCCCCTCCCCTTCTTCCTTGCCTGTCTTTCCTGAAGACTTTATACCAATATATTCCTATCGTCCAATTATGAGAGCCATCCCAGCAAGTCTCAGTGATGCCAAGGACAGCATAGCCCCGTACAGATGCACACACCTGCAACTCTTCCTGCTTGTTCTCCATGCCATACAGGCATTTGAGATGGGCTCCCATGGAGGCTGATTTACCATTTGGAGTTCCCTTATCCTGTACTTTAGTGCTGCCTTCCTGGCCTGTGATCCAACTCCAGGACCAGGGCATCCATTACCATCATCAGCCTTGAAGTGGGATTGGTTGAGGATCCCCTTCCCTGGCAACTCTAGTTTAAATAAATAGATTAAATAAATAGATATTTTACACATACACTTTATTTTTCCTATTATTAAAATTAGGAACAACACTCTGTATTCTATTATTAATCTACTAAGGTAATACATTATTAAGTTAACTAAGAAGTGTAGAGGAAATAAAAAATGCCAATGTCAGTTTTGTGATGCCAGTAAAATTGGTCATATTATTCTTCATTTAACATAGTCACAGTGGATATCAGAATGTGTTTCTATTTTCATATTCTAAATTTCAATTAAATTCCTTTGTCATTCACAAAACTTCTAAAGCCTAATTAATACTTCCACCAGTTATTAACTATTAACTAACAACTTCAAAGAATAATAAATAAATTACCAACTATATACCACAATCATTTAATTCCTTTGGAGCTGTACAAAATCATCTGGCTCTCTATAATTTTAAATGAATTTAGAATTTGGCCCCAAACATTTATGTACAAGCTATCAGTTTTATATTGAACTAGATTCTTGTGAAGAAAACTATCAACAGTTTTGAAAGAAAAATAGAATAAAAAACTGTACGTAACTGACCGACTCAAATGGTAGATAACATTTTAAAGGGTATTATGCCTGTTCATATAATTTTGTACAATATGGTGATGTAGTCAAACTTCAAACATTACCCGAGCTAGCAGATGGCCTGCCATTTCAAGCAAGAGACAATCCACAGTTTAGCAGGTCCCATTACAGCTCTTAATGTTATTCAGTTAACCATTATCTGTTTGTAGATATGGTGTCTCTTAAGATAAGGGTCTAGGTTCTGGTTTTACATTCATAGATTTTACATCAGGATTGATAAAAGAGGCTGCTGTAGAACAGACTATATTGACATAGCAGAGGGATGATTTCTATTCTAAACTTCATTTTTTTATTCCTAACCAAATAACTGTGGTGGGGGTGGCGGGTAGTTTTATTTTTTAAATGAAAAATAAATGAATCATAATAGTAATAACATCCATGTAAATAGGTTCAGCATATCAGAGATGTGTATATCACAAACCCTTAGCATGATATGCAGTTGGTCTCATTCAGATTCCATGAACTTGGCAGGATACTTGCACATTACGTTTATTCAACAGAGACAGACAGGCTTCCTCAGCATCTAAGATACAAAGCACACCCACTTACCCTGCAGTTGCTTATACTACATTCATTCTGATTGTAACAATAGAGCAGAAATACCCTGTTGAATAGAAACTGCTAAAATAAGTTCCTTCTATTCTTCAGTTTCTTTTATCCATTCATCTCGGAAGATAAAACTGCATTTGACATTATTGTACTGACACAAATACTTTCTGCTACCTACATATACACGCATGAGAATTATAGTACCTACTTACAGCTTCTCATACATAAACATTTAACCAATTTAATCTAAAATACATTGCTTTGTAATAATGTTGGTACTTGAGATCATTTAAGTCAGTCAGAAAAATATTAAAACTAATTTTTTGCAATGCGTCATCTGTGCTTTACTTCTTTCTGAGAGCATCCATTGGCATCTGTTTGCCTACTGGGATTCAGAAATCTGAGTCATTTTACTATACAAAAAGACTCACTTGGATATAAACAGCCTGCTACTGAGCTGACAGCAGACTTTCCATCAGTCACCATTCTTTCTACTTCTATTTCCAACATTTTTAGAGGTGAAAATTGGACTACTGAATGAGTTGTGCAAGAATGAGCTCTATTAATATTTTGAGACTCTGTATGAGACTGCCATTCTTTTTCTTATGTGGAGAAGTGCCTTCAGTTACCATATGTCACTCCAGAGATCTGGCCTGAAAGGACTGACCTTATGCCTCCTTCAAGTTCCGTGAGCTGAAACCTGAGAGGACACTTGTTCATTAATAATGGGAGACGGCCAAGTTGCTAGAGGACTGACACAGATGAAGAGAAAGATTAAAGATGGCTACATTGGTCCATGTAAGTTATTAACTGTTAGCCCGATGTAAACATGACTAACAGATAATGAAATTAGTTTGGCTGAGCAGAAATCATTCAGAATAACATAAGATTTCCCTTCCACAATGAAATATTTCATGGAGAAGGGTGAACAGTAGGGAATGTTTTCATTAAGAGTTTATTATTTTGCCTTTTCTTTGCTCAAGTCAGCAAGGAAGAAGGAAAAGTAGAAAAGAGGGGAAAATCACTAAAATGACACAGAAAAAAATCTAACAGATTATTTCCCCCTTTTCTTTTCTGCTTTTATCAAACGCATTTCATAGCAATGATCTGAATGACGAAACAAATCTTTGTGATCATAAGAATAGATTGAAAAGTATACTTACCATTTGCTCATTATTTAAAATAATAGATTATAGAATTACAGCCTTTCCCCTAGGGAAGGGAGAACTTCGAGATCCATGAATTAGGGAGGACTGTTTTGTCTCTGACTCTTCTTAAGGACTTCCCATCCACTAACACGTAGTAGAAATGGTGCCTTCACAAATCCATGTGTTTTACCAATATATTATTACAAGCTGATGCTCTTTCTCCAGCTTATTAAACTTACACATTCAGATACTTTATTAACATGAGTAAAACTATATATGATTAATTTTACCACTTACACCCTCTTCATTTGCCTGGTGACTATTTCTGTAAATGAAACTCCCATGCCACCCAGCCTAACCTGGTCATACACTTTCTCTCTGCAATCTAGAAGAGGATTCTGTAGAAAAACAATCCACCAAATAATTTTGAACTCAGAAGCTGAAACTGGAAACCATCATTTCCAAGCATGAGATTTGACTAGCTTTTGGAAGGGGTTTAATTAAAAAGGGAACAGATTCTGTGTTCACTGCATCTAACACAATTATTATGAACCTTCTGAAAATACTGATACTGGAGGAATTCTACTATAAGCTTCACAATTTCAATATTCATAGATACCCTACTACTGTTTTTGTGAGGGATCATTCCAGGAAAAGAACAAACTACTGACACAATATGATAACTGTAGTCAACCAAGAAAATATACATTGCAACAAAAATTGTGGTTTGTTTGTTTGTTTGTTTTTAATTTTTTTGGTCCCATTTGGGAAGACACAAAACAAAAAGTTTTGTGGAACTAGTAACTAATACAAAGAGAAGTCAAATGAAAGAGATTTGAAATTAATGGAATAGTTATTTACAGACTAGTTTGATAGGTTAACATGAGGCACATTAAGTTTTTGAAAGATCAAAGAAAATATTACCTGGTTAAAAATTTGCTTTCATAATATTTCAAAGACTAAAAAAACAAAATAGTGATGTAAATAATACTAATAAGTGTACATAATAGGCCTATTCATTTATGTCCATATAGGAACTATACTGATAAATGCTTCAGAGAGTAGCATATATACCTTTCTAATCATTAATGAATAAAATATCCTGACGCATCTGTGAAGGCTGTGAATAGCAGAAGATAAGTTTCACAAAGAGAGATTCTAAGATAGACAGATCTGATTGTAAAAGACCTATCATTCCAAGCAACACTACAGCCAGGATTAGAACTAAATGCAATCCTGTATCTCCAACATTTACTTTGGTCCTTCTCAGTTTTAAATGATTTTTTTTTTTTTTTTTAGGCTCATAACTGAAAGGTTATAGCATTTCTAAAAACTGCATCCTGAGAATACAAAGTGAGATTTATAGTTAACAGTGTTGCCTAAAAACTACGTGACCTGGAGCAGTAAGTGTTTTCCCCAGCCTCTGAGATTTCACTTCTAAGATCATCTTTTTGATGCCTTCATGTTGCAGCAAGACACGCGCACAGAGCATGCAATGTGTGATTTGTTTTACAATCTATCATGCATGCAACCTTGAAATGCTCACACTTTATTACAAAGAAAGCTTCTAAAATGTTGCCGAAGTATTAACAGCTTCGTGCACAAACCAATGGGCTTAAGATTTTGGCAAAGGAAGCTATCCAGGATTAAAAAAAAAGTTGGACTTCATTTCAGTTTTCCATGTTCCTCCCTACCTATGGAAAATACACAGTAGCTTATTTGTAGAATTGTAGAATTCTAAAACTGTAGATTTTATAGAATATTAATCTGTGGCTGTAATAAATTACATATTTATTCAAAGCAAAGGTATTCTGCTTTGAAAAGAGTAAGATACTCGACTATTCAGGTGTAGTATGTTATGAATACTACTGAACTTCTCTACCAAGAACAACAAAAAGATAATTATACTTTATAAAACCTCTGTTTATAACAACTACAATTTAATAGCACCCTGTTTAAATCTTCTATATCACTGCTTTTGTTTAATGTACACTAAAATGCTTGCTGAAATGTATTGTTATTTTCAAGATTAATTAGCTATATTTATTTCGAAGTACTTATTCATGATCATACAGAACTATTATGAATAAGATTTCCATCTATGGATCAAAAATTGATTTTCTTATTTGATACACAAACTATCTACACATCTAAAGCACTTAAGGTGTTCTTAAACACTATATATTTTAACTACCAATAAAATAATAATAACTAGTACACATACACAGCTGAAAGAACAAATTAATGCTTTGCAGGCATCAATGTAAACTTTCCATATCAGAAATTCACAAATGATGAGAACTTCAGAGAGACAAAAGGAAGAACAACAACAAAAACAACAAAAAACAACAGCTCAGAGGAAACATCATCTAGTTTGTTCCATGATTTTGTTACACAAGAGTCTCTCTTTATTGCACAGACCTTACAGAACATTTTTAACCCTGATGAAAGCAAATGTTCCCTTCCAATTTCAGTTTGCTTCCACTCCAGATTCCTGCCTAGAAGACACAGATTATGTCTGAGACTTCATCACATCCCTTCCTCACCAATCCATGGAGCAAAAAAATCTCTTTCTCCTTTAATAAAAATTTCCAAACAAAGCAGTTTCTGCAGTTCCAACTGCCAAAATTGCTTATATCATTCAGCTGCAGAAAACTGAAACCAGTTCCCTAAAATGAGGGTGATTTATAACTAGTAATAATAATATATAACTAATAAATAATAATATCTAATTTGTAGATATTAAGTATCCATTTTCTTAGACACAGTAACATGAGTTACAAAAGACCATAGTGAGACTGTAACTTAGATGGGAACTTTTTTAGGTTTTTCAAGCTCAAAATTCCACTGAATTTTAAAAGCATCAAGTACCTTCATCAACTACTTTGCCAGATCTTTTTTTCATCAAATATGTTTGAAGAAAAACAAATGCATTCAGAGAATCTCAGTTTCCCTGAAGCATGTGAATAGACAGCAAAATCACACAGCAGCCACAGCTCATTAATGAGCAGGAGTGTACTACATTGTTCTCATCCCAAGCCCTGTGATATTTCTGCTATTGTACTCTACAGTTACAGGTCCTCTTTTTAAATGATCAAAAAGTATTGTAAAAGTGATCACAAACAGAAAAAACTAAAAAAAATACAATCCATCTACACTTTTCTCTACACTTTCAATTTACAATAGTCCATATAACCAAAGAGCAGACTGTATTAATCTTAGCAGAGTGACTCTTGTTTTCATGTCAGAGATCAAAGGCTTAGATGGACTGGGAACACAGGGCCAAAGCATGATTTCATATCTCTTGACCTATAACTCAAGCCACTGCACAAACTATCTCCTGGAACTGCAAATAAGAAAACCAACTCTTTAGATATTTCTCATTCTCAAAACCCACAGCGTTTGTAGAAGATCAGAAAGCTCTCATGTATTCATAAGATAAATCTATTAATCCATACCAACCCCTCAAATTATGTGTTAATAATTTAACTCAAGATGATAAATGTCTGTTTGTCAAGATTTCTTCTCTGAAGTGTTTTGGCATGATGTGGTTGCTTCATTTATAAAATATAAATATGTAAAATCTACATCATACTTCACAACTCATCTCACAACTAATGTGTTTAATGCTTGTTTCATCCTACAAGACTCATAAGCAGTCTTCAATGAGATACAAATGTCTGCTTTTGACAGCCTATGCAGAAGAAACAACAATGAGTTAATGAAGCTTTCTGTATTTCATATGTTAGAGGACTGAAAATTTGTAACTGCCATGAAACAGTGGTTTCAACCAATGTCTTACAAGGGCTGCTCCTACTACTCCTAGGAGTAATGCCTCCTATTCATTTCCATGGAAACTACAATAGACACAAAGAGCACAATAACCCTGCTTAATAGAGCAAATCCTCAGCTACAAACACTATTTTTTCAGCATAGTTACCACCATTAGCTATGTACTTTCACCAGCAATGAACAAAAGTCTGCATGCTGCACCCACAAAAATCTGCGTCATCAAATTTGCACCCACTGCCTCACTGTGCTCACATCCACTGTTTGATCTCCAGAAATGTTCAGCAGGCATCAATGAATGTCACTGGGTGCAATTTTTTCCACATGGAGGAATTTAATTTGCTTCATATGCACTTCCGTGTCAGATGCCATTCTGTCAGACTGCCCCTCTGTTGCCATCTGTCACACAGCAACAAAATGTAATGGAATATTGGGGGGAAGGTTCAGCCTCTACTGCCATATGACCAACAACCTCCTCTGATGTCATGGGCCAAACTAATAAAATAGCAGGCATTACTTTTGGAGCACTCCTGTGCAACAGACAGACTTAGTCTATTCAGCTAAGGTAAAATCAGCATGTTTTTCCTCACACAGGCAAAGAGAACTGCCATGATCTTGCAGGGTAGATGGCAGTAAGACATCTTTTCCTTATTTTATAACCCAGAGAGTACTCTCAGAGAGAATCTTCTCTTTACCACATCCAACTAAAATCATCACTTCCTGGGAGAATGCTACATTCCTTTATCTGTGCTTCCCCTTCAAGTCTCCTAATGCAACCAGGCTGATTCAGTCTCTCCAGGAACATTAACGTAATCTGTATCTAAACAGGAAATCAGCTGACTATTCTTTTTGACAACAGTAAGTTTTTTTCTGCTTCCTTGTATTCACATACCTTACATCCTACACCTTACTGACCATTTAACAACTTCTTACAGAGTAATTTCATCCCCTCCCTTCATGTGGTGAACCACTGATATATTTTGTTGTGATATACAATCAATAAGTACTATTAATTTCATATCTTCTCTATTCTGTATTAACAAATACACCTGACAAATATTTCAAAGTTATATAGCTATGCAGCTCATTAATATTCATTTTTAAAGAGAAAATCCTCAGGTGACTGATCTTCAGTATCTTTTTCTAAGCCACTGTCAACTTCTCATGAATCAACTCAGCTTTTACCTGTATGACAATAAGCAGAGCTGGATCTTTCACCGTCATTAGCACACACTGAAGATCACTGTCACTTCATTTCTTGTGTGAATTATATGGATTACTAACTCCCACATAAATCTATTGTCTTAAAAAAAAAAAAAAAACCCACAAAAAACTTCAGTATTTTACTCAATGAACCCTCAAGTTGAACTGTCAGAATCACTTTGTATTTCCCATATTACTAAATGGAAAACACCATACCAAAATATAGGAGTGAGAGAGTCATTTTTTTTCAGATGGGAAAGGTGGTGATTAAAATCCTACCTTTGTTACTTTTCTAGCCTGTTCCAAGAGGCAAAGACTCAGATTCTTAGCTGAGTATGCCCAGCATAGATGCCAAACAAAGGTCATGTTATGAGAAAAAGTAACGAGCCATCCTTTTTTTTTTCTTAAATTAGGAGTCAGCTCAATATACTTTTTGTATTACCAATAGAAGAAACAGCACAATAAATGGATTACATCTTTCCTCATATTGCTCATGCTGTCCTAGAAATATGATTATTTCCATTTTATCAATAATCTATCATCTTTGCTAATTCTGTATATGACAGTGCAGGACAAGAGATGAAAAATATGCATGACTCTTCTTCCTCATGAGTTGTTGGACTACTTTTAAAACCTCTGCTACTCTCTGCTTATGAATGGGATAAAGCAAAAATGTATCTTGTCTTTCATAGTATCTCACTTCAGAATGATTCTTTCACAGTCTAAATGCAAGTGAAAAGGTCTTCAACAAGCTGTCAAAAGGTGTTTTATTTTTACAAATTTAAGATACTCACTGCTCCTTTGGAAGCAAAGAATGTTACAGTTCCTGAGCAAGAGGTATTATTTGGTTTACAAACCATCAGTTTAGGTTTTGTAATCTATAGTTTGTACTGCCTATGCAACAGGTTTTCACAGCTTGTTCAAGTTCCTTCTGCATCTGTGATCAATATAAATTGGTCAACATTTTTTTTTTTTCAAATGCAAATGATCTTCAGTTACTTTTATTATATTTTTGTACAGCAACACGGTCAGAAGTCTGCTGTCTTCATACAAAATCATAACTACAGGACAGCTTGGGTTGGAAAGGACTTTAAAGATCATCGAATTCCAACCTCCCTGCCATGGACAGGGTTACCACACACTACATCAGGCTGCCCAAGGCCCCATACAATCTGGCCTTGAACATTTCCAAGGATGGGGCATCCACGACATCTCTGGGCAGCCTGTGCCAAGGAAAGATTTAGGTTGAAAGGTACCTTAAAAGTCATCAAAATCTTTAGCTAACAGCAACATACAGGGTAACCTTGAAATGTGACATATAAAAAGTCCCAGACTTCAGCTATATTCTGCATGCTCCATTGCTGCTGGACTGCAGTACACTGAAAGACAGATCTGTAATCCAGCTCCTATCTTTGCTATAAGAGCGTCTAAAATGTTATAAAGTGTGGTCTCTAGGATTTATGAAAATTTCACACTCTCCAAGATCTTTTAACCAAGATACTAGTGGAATAATCAATAACAGCAAGCTTTAGCAATCCTAAATTTCCTTTCAGGAAAAAAATACA
>JACDJE010000236.1:1330312-1396042 GCA_016647715.1 Pavo muticus
TATATACACATAAGTTTAAATATATTTTCATGGGTCATCATTGCTGAAATCCTCATTTTGAAAATAGTTACTTTAAGCTTCTGTTCACATTTTAGTAACCAACATAAAGGTCTCTCTTTGGTGTTAAAATAAGACTACCAGATGCAGTATCTGTATCTATGCCCTACTAAGAAGAATCAGCAGAGAACCCAAATGTTTATGTCCTAATGGAATATTTCAGGACTTGACCTCTCAAATCGAAACTCCTTCAGTTTCTCAAAATCCTTACTGCAAACTACATCTTAAATGCCATGCATCTGCCAAAATCAACCAATTTCTTTCCTGTATTTACCAATTCATGAATGTGTTGTACATAGGTCACTCAGAAAGTAATGTCACCTATTTATTTCTATGGAAACTACAACAGATACAAAGGGCACAATAACACTGTTTGGTAGAGCGAATGCTCAGCTACAAAACACTATTTTTCAGCATAGTCACCACCATGAGCTATATATTTTCACCAACAGTTAACAAGAGCCTGCATGCTGCACTCGTAAACATCTACATCAGCAGAGGTGAACCACTGACACTGTCATCACTGCTGAAGCACAACACTCACTGCTTCACTGTGCTCACATCCACTGTTTGGTCTCCGTAAATGTTCAGCAATCGTCAATGTCAGTAGGTGCAATTTTTTCTCATGGGGGATTTCAGTGACACACCTTTGCTCCATGCGCACTTCCATGTCAGACGCCATTCTGTCAGGCTGCTCCTTTGCTGCATCTGTTGTATAGCAACAAAATGTAATGGAACTTTGACAGGAAGGTTCAACTTCTACCGCCACATGATCAACATCTGCCTCTGACATCATGGGCCAACATAATAAAATAGGAGATATTGCTGAGCATCCCTCATTTTTTATCCTACTAAATCAGGTACTCCAGAGATGGATTTGAACATCTCGAGATCAATTTGTATATGTTCTTTTATTTACTGTTTTCCTTATTACTATAATGCATGCTTTCCTTAACTATTTTACCTACTTTTCCCAACTGTGTTGCATACAGTTTCAAATTTTAGCTCTTTCCAGAGCTGTTCAGAATCACCAGCCATCCTATTCAACGCATTTTTCCCTTCCAATTAAGTGTCCATTATATTCCCGGTTATATAAAAAAGTATTATATTTCCCCAGAAGATGTTTTGGATGCCAAAAGAAACTGAAAAATAAATCTGAAGATTTTTATTTTTAAAAATATGAAAGTACTAAAAAATAATGTATCCTAGAATTTCTTTATTTGTAACAGAAAAACTTATATTTCCACATTTCTCTAATTGTTGGGCTCTATCTATAAAGAAAGATTTTATTTTGGAGGTACAGGTAGGTTTTGTGGAGCATTTTTGATTTTGTTTTGTTTTATTTTAGAATAGATTGAAAAGTGTATACATAGTACTTATCATTATTCAGAAAACTTGATAATAGAATTTCTCTTTCCAGTAGCTCCACTAGGGAAGGGAGAACCCTGAGTTACATTAATATGCTTTGTCTCTGAATTCTTAAGAACTTTTAATCCTCTAAAATGCAGTAAAAACAGTCTTTTGACAAATCCATGTGTTTTCACAGATGTTATTACAACTTGTCATTCCTTCTCCACTTTATTAACTTAGACATGTTCAGATACTTTATTATCATAGGTAAAACTGTCACTAGACAGAATAAATTTTACCCTCTTGTTCCCTCTTCACCTTCCTGGTGACTATTGAACTACTACTGACATATAAGCGGCCAATCTGAAATATTGTTTTCCCTATGCAGATAATCTATTCCTTTTTAGTTGCAATATTGCTCTGGTGCCCTTCAGCAGAACTAATTTTCTGGTCCTGTTTCCTTTTTCCAACATTATCTGTTACAAAGCAGTAGTCTGTTACAGTGTTTCCATCTTTTTTTTTTTTTCTTTTTCTTTTCCCCCAGATAGGTTTCTATTTACTAATATCCGTAGACACTAATTTTTAGAGGATTCAGTTTTCTGCAACAGATATTTGATCTGAGATTGTTAGTTATTGATGTAGAATTTTGTTTGCTTGTATAATACCTGGAATCTACATTCAGATGTACATTTCAGAGAAAAACATACTAAATCTCATGGCTCAGTACATATAGCACAATCATGTACAAAATGGATATCCTGTTGTCTCTGAAATTTAAATCTACTGCTTCATATCCAAATGCATGCCAATCAAATGGAGACTAAAAATAAAGAATCAATGTCTTCTTAGGCCAAACTCTTGACGTGAGATTTCTATACTCAGAGCATAAAGGCAATTCACTGATCAGTGTAATGCATTCCTCACAAACAAAAGGATGTACCTGTGCTACTTCATTCTGTTTGTTCATTAGGCCAGATACTAATCCTCATGTTTTATTTTGTGTCAGGGCATTTTCAGTGTAAAAAAGCACAGTGCCATCACAATAACACCATCGTGGCCTGGAGCAAGAAAAAGGTGGTAGGAATTTTTGAAATCCAAGGAGGTCACTCTGGCTTACATAGGTCTAGGTAGTGTCTCAAAGTGTCTTGCTTATTCTTTTGTATCTCTTCCATATATTCATTGACTTATTTTAATTGGATATAATTCTTCTCAAGCCCTTCAGTCCTGAATTCATTTGTCTGGATGGAACATGACATTTTTCAGGTTATTCAGTAGATCTAGAACCATGAGACAGATACAAGAACACTAAAAGCAACTTTTTTAGATTGCTTTTTTACTTCAGAAGACTACAGCAAGATAGCTCAAGTCATTTATGTTTCTACCTATGTTTAGTATGATGAGAATTCAATGAATTGATCATAAGCAGTTTATACTTTTCATTCAGATTAAAATTCCTAGTACAGATTACTAGCCCCAAGTCAGATACAGATGGAAGAAAGCACAAATTTCTACATGGTTCCTTTTCTATTTCATATCTCCGTGGTAGGAATCTACATTGTGGTTTCTGAGCAGTATCATAACAAAGCATCTCTCTAAAACCACTCTTTCAGCTTTGCACACAATGCCATACATATTGAAAAGTGACCTAGTTTTTTATCAGTCCATAAAACAACAGATCATAAATCAGATGATTTATGACTATGCCTGAAAATGTTTGTGAATGCACATTAGTAGGAAGGTAGCATTACAACAATAACAAAACATATCAAAGAGAAAACAACAACAACAACAACAAAAGGATTTAACTATACATGGATAAAATAAGGATGTTAACATTTCCATTTAAGGCGTATAATTTACTTGATATACACTATTTAAAAAATGCAGTCCTTGGTTGGATTATTCTTTCAGTCACTTTTTTCATGTCTTTTGAAGTTTCCCCATCATTGATGTTAGATTCATGTGCAAAATTACACATACACCTTCATACGGCTAAGGAAGGCACACTACCTGTAATGCTAAAACTCAAGAAAATATTTCCTGATCTTTTAATTGACCAGAAGACTAGAATCATAAGACTAAAACTAAGTTGGCTATCCCTCAGATGATTTAGCCACATCATTCCAAAGATGATGTGTATTTACTTATGTGACTGGATGCACAGAAATTGAGCAATGAGACACAATGTGTTGACATACAGGGTACCATCACACAACAGAATGCAAACCTGCCACATCAGACATACTTCTAGTCACGTGAAAGGCAAGATGCTGAAAGAACACTTAGGAGGAAGGCCATAAGGAGCAGACTAATTGCAACCATTCCTTCTGGCGGTATACAGCTCACTCATAAGAACTATAGAGAACTGTCTAGCCAGTCTTAAAACCTAAAGTCAGCTGTCATTCATTCTTCCTAGAGCCATGGCGCTCTGCACCTGACATATATTTCTGTATCGAGATTGTCATTATTGATATGATAAGTGCTTATAACTAGTGAAGCTCTCTCATCAGAAAACATTGCCTTGGTGGAATGCCTACTCTTCACTGTATCCCAAAAGAACCTTATGAGGAAATGATAAGACTTCATTAATGCACAGAAAAAGTCTCAGTACACAAAACAATTCATCAAGCACTAACCAATGGAACAACATGGAAATCAGTATTAAGAATCCAAATTTATCACCCTAGCATCAGTAAAAAATGGTTTAAATTCATGAGACTGCCTTCACATCTTCAAATGATACAGAATGCTACAAGTCTGTCCCTGAAAGCACAAAAAGCATTTTGCTAGTTTTCTTTTTTTTCTGCTTTATGTATTTTTCTTTTATAGCAGATTTTCTTTGTATATTGCTGTCAAACAAATCTCAATCACTTCTATAATTATGTTACATAACAATTGTTAACTTAGCATTTTCAAACTATCTTTTTTGATGAGTTACATTAAGTACTTTGGAGCAGTCCAGAAATACTACCTAGGGCTAATTAATTACCAGAGCCCATTTTAAAAAGTTTCAGCAAACTAGCATTTATTTCTTCCGTAATGCAATGTACCATTCAAAGAATTTACTTCCCCTCAGTACTGAGCTTTGTAGGTACTACATCCTTTGCTTTTAAGGAAAGGTTTTTGCACTTTTTGCTGTTGTTTTCTTACAAAACAAACAAACAAACATCTTCCCTATTAAATATCCAAAATTTAATTGACAAAAAAGAGAAATGGAGATTGAATTTGCGCTTTAGTACTATGAAACCACTTGGCTGTAGGAATGTTGGAACAGTTGTGCTTGAAAGACTGCTGGAGCATTTTGAGCTTAAAATAAAGCCATAAGTCGTTCACAATTTAATTTTGCCTAGATTTGCAATGAAACCTTGCCTTGATCTATGACATCTACGTCACAACAAACTGTCCCTTCTTAATGTTTCTGTGCTTCAGACACATGCTTCCAACAATGAAAAATAAGATATAATGGATATGTGGATCGTTGATACAGAACTGTGACAATGAATTAATAAACTAAAAGTGACAGAGTGCTTTGAAGAATGCATTTATGATGAACAGATATCAATCAGAATGCTAGGCCTCTGATTCAGCCAAGTGCCTGTATGCTGGGCCTAGATACAAGCTGGCGTGCAGCCCCTGTTCATGAGAGCCTGAAGCAGTGGGGTACACTGGGACAGCAGAGCACTGCCACAACTTTGCTCTTGTTGGGGACAAATCAGACTCTTGTGGTAGTGGTGGCAGCAGATGATCAGGACATAGCTTGCCTGGAGGGACAGATGGGGGTGTGATAACCAGTCACTCTGAGGCTTTTGGTCCTGTCCACTGCCCTGACAACAAGTCTGGTCTTGGAGAGGGAGCAGTGACAACACTAGGCTTCTGCAGCCTCCAGCCAATTGATGGAAGGCAAATGACCATGAAATTGCTCTCTTCGGGCCAAGTTCCACTATCCTCTTCCATAGAGACATGGAGCAAGATGTTGAGAGAACTTCATGCATTCCTAGTCCTTCCAAAGCAAAACAAAACCACAGAATTTATCTTCACCAGATTTCCTATACTTACACTGCTTGTATCACGATATTAGTTTAGAATAAAGCAACTTGCTTTATTCTTCTGTTCACATTCCTAAACTCTGTCCGCAACTGATATACGTGAGACCACAACTCACTGCACTGTTGGGAGTTCTCAACTTCTCAAAAAGTTTAGACTTCTCAAAATAGATTAGCTTAGTTCATAAGGAACTGTTAAGTCAGAAAATCTATCAAATCAGAACAATGCCAACAAATTAAAAAAAGCTACAGTGGAAATTTTTGATTTTCTCAGGAACAAAACCAACCCAACAGTAAGAACCATATGTATATATATACCCATACATGTATATATATATATAATTTTCTCTCTCTTTCTAAAGGTAGGGAAAAGTTTCTTTCACTCAAGGGCACTAACTGCCATTTTACTCATCAGCCACCAAAGCAACTGAAATCAGTGCAGGAATTCAGCCATTTGAACCATACAAACAATTAGAAAACCTACTTTCAAGTTTGGAATTCACCCATAATATTATTATGAAAGTTCTGTTTTGCATCTTTCCTGAATTCATGTTCATTATATCTTAATACAGCTTTGAACTATGTCTGAGTACCTCATATTTTCTTTCAAAACTTGTATAATATTCTGGTACACTGAAGTTGTCATGTCAATCTTTTTTTATATGGGATATGGGATGCTAAAGAATAAAAAGATTAAGTATCTAGCTTAAAAATGCTTAAATATCTAAATGTAGGCAGTTCAAATTACATCACTTATAGAAAACTGGGTAATAAAATGGCATCTTCACAATGGAGCCCCTTTTAGACTGAGGAGAAGAAAGATAACTAAGCTCCTACACTGTGTGCCAATCACAAGCTGAATTACCCTGTTCAGTGCTATTTTTGTAGTATTTCTTTTTAAATATAAAGTGTTAAAGGAATAATGTCCAAAGAAAAATAACCCTGTAATTTAAAAAGCTCATTCTATTGTCGCCCCTGAAGTAGCAGGAAATTCAGCTGCTAATGAACATCTCTAACCTAACAATACCTATGAAAAAAAAAATTGCTTTGTCTGACTAAATATAACTTTAGAAAAATGCAGGCTAACAGTATAAGAAAATGGTATCTTCAAAGATGCTATAACCAAAAGATCTAATTCCTCAAATGAAGTCTGTCTGAACACGATTATTGTACTACCCATGGGAAGACTGAAGCATATATGCTTTTGTGCAAACAGAAAGGATTGATGAATCTGATTGCAAAACAGTAATTTAAACATTAGAGTAAGATTAGTAAATTATATTATTTTCAGTGAATCTAAAACAATGTACATTATATACTAAAAAAAAACCAAAAAACAAAAAACAGAAAAAAAACCATAAAAAACACATATAAGCCTTTCTCTCCTGTCTTCCTAAGGATGTGCTCTCATTTAAAAGAATAATTATTAAGCCTTTCACATGTCTTTATATTGATCTAAATATCCATCTTCATTTTGATACATTCAATCGTATATGTTGCATTCTCAAATTTTTTATTTTCTATACAGTCATCTTGAACAGTAAATACCAGTGACCCTTCAGCTATTTTCTCCTTTCCAATTACTCTATCTCTCAGATGATACATAAGAAAACATTACTATGGATGAATAAGAATGACTACAAAACATTCTGTGACTCATCTTGTTAGTAGAATTTTGTTCTTGTACCTGCACAAATGCTTAGATGAGCCAGCACTGAACAACAATGTAACTCTCATGTTCCATCTCAAAAAAATCAATTTACAATCTCTCACATGAACTTTTCTCATTTTGTTTTAGTTTGTCCTTGCTTTCTCCTTATTAAAAGAAAATTGCAGAAGCCACAGTTTTGTTACTGATTTCTTTTGGTCAATTAATGAAGCATGCATATTTGTTTTATTTGTTTTTAGAGATAAGATTAAGGGACGTAATTTAATAAATTATTAGACTAATTGGATAGGAATTATACTTGTCCAGAATCTACATCACAGCTTTCCCAGACTTAAATTCCTAGAAGACGACAAGTTTCTATGTACATAGATCATTGTTTATTAAGAGAATTAGAATATGACAGGCTATATAGTAGAAAGTAAAAATGAAATGCTATCCTTCAAAAACACTGAGAGTATTTGGGTTTTTTTTTCTCATTTTTTTTCTTCCCCCTGCAAGGCAGCAGAGAAAGGACTTACGTATCTTTAATTTAGCTTGAACTTTCATCTGCCCTGTAACTCCCAGACAAAACTATGATGTCCACTGTAGCCCTTCTGTAAGCACAAATGGAAATCTGCAGAAGCTGGCTACAGGCAGCCTTCAGAAATACATTAGCACAGGGCTGGAACTGGCTAAAACCATCCCTAAAGTCACAAGTGTGGGAAGATGCTGACATCCCAGCACTTACATTCAAGCAGAAGAAATGCGCCTGAGATGTCCCCAGAGCAGGATAAGCCATGTCCCATGTCCCATGCCTGAGGGTTCTGCAGCACAGAACATCTCTCACACAAAAAGCAAATGGAAGTACCTCAAACATCTCCATCTTAAATAATTTCTCTTATTTTTAATTTTTATGCTTTAATTACTTTGGCAGTCTTCTTGCTCTGCCCCAAAAACCAGTAACTGTCTGAGCCTGTATCCATATGACAAAACCCTGTCAGTTCTCATTGTCTGTGTCATTCTAGTTCTTGGTAAATTGAATTGTTCTAAAGGTCTTACAAATATCTGTGCTCTAGCCCACAACCAAGTATGATGCATTTGCAGCAAAGATACACTACAAAAACTGCAATTTTAATTAGGGTTTAATTCTAACTAAATTTCCCAACATGGATTTCACATCCCATTACCTGAGCACTTTCCAAGGCACTGATATTTTTAAGGAGCTCCAATTGTCTTATGCTTGTGCATACTGAGTTGTTTTCTAATACATCATTTGAAATAACTGGCTAAATTTCTTTATTCATTTTAGTTAGCAAGAAAAAATATTTTTTATTATGTGTGTTTATAAATAAAAATTACTAAAATGCCAGAGACTTTCTATTTGGAACTTTTCCATCACTGTTTATTGTTGTATGTCATTTGCATAGAATGATACCTTGTTAACATTTCTGATACTTTACTAAGTAAGTTTAATTTTAAAAAAAGTAAGCACCTGCTCAGATCACACATCTGTTCCACTTACACTTTCACAGACAAATTAAAACTAGTATTTTCAGAGTTAAGCCTATTTCACATAGGATTTATTTATTTATTGTCTTTTCTTCAGTAGAAAAACTTAAACTGTTGTAGCAATTATTTATTTATTTATTTATTTGCTTATGCACTATCAGGGCAATCACTGTCTATCGTTCAAACCTATATTCTTCATCTCTTACATCTCTTACTATATTAGAATACAGAAGTATTCTAATATTCTAATAATTCTAATAAAGAACTCAAAATCTCAAGTCCTTCAAAAATTTTCTGGATGATTTGATGATGCTGTATAAAAAGTTATGTATTTTCAACTTACAAGCTGGCCTAAGTTACAATAAGCAGGGAAGTAAAAAGGTATCACTTCATAGTACACATTTCTAATCAGAGACTCATGCAAGGCCTTACTCTCTCATTGGCCAATTCAGAGTTGGTTAGAGTGTGGTAGCTACCAAGAGATAAAAACCTCTATGAAAGCGTCACTAAAGAAAATGAGGCCTTGACTATACTTGCTCATTGTAAACTCATTACATGACTCTGCTATATAGTATGAAAACAAATGATCATTGTTATGGAAGGGCTTACCCAAAAGCTCTGGCCTACATCTCCCTTCTCTAATAATTAGATAGACACAGAAGGGCAATAGAGAAGCACAGATGAATTCTTAGTAAGTTGGCAGCCAGGTAACACAAACATATCAGGAAGCCAGAAGGTGGTAGTAGCAGAGATAACAACCAGATACATTTAGTTACAGAGAAAGCAAAAGAAATTGGCCTGTAGTGATGCGACCAAAGAAGCCATAGATGACTTATATCAAACATTTATGTTAGAAAGCAATAAACAGTGAAAATAATAAGCCCTCATGAACAACATCCCATGCACAGCAGCCATCCAGGCTCTAGCACTACCAAAAAACTGTGACTGATATTTTTCAGTACTCATGAATCAATCCTAACTTATCATTTTTCAATATTCAGGCAGTCTAGGCCAGCCTCTCCCAGTGGTCCTCTTTTTAAAGACCTCACACCTAGAGAACAAACTCCCCCAAGGCATCAGCCTTTGTACTCTGCACCTTTTTCCCCATCCCAGTGTAGCTCAGGCTGTTAAGAATGCTAATTAAGCTCCTACTGTCTGATAACATATGCACGACACTATTTTTACAGAATTATACAAATATTTAAAATGTTTTGACAGACTGTGTTCTGAGAACACTTAACTGAATATCAAATGACTAAATCACAGGAGTTCTTTTGATGACAGTACAGCTGAAATGCTATAGCACAGGCACATGCTCATACACAGTAAATGGATATTTATAGTTTGTAAAATTATGAAAATGACAAGATTCGATACAAACCAATGTTACTGAATTTTTGGAGAACGAAATTTATAGCATTTTTGCTTTTGATGTTTTCTTATTTCTGTCTGAAAACACAAGCAAATAAATCTGAATTTGGAAGTAGATACTGTAAAAAGCCAATAGTAGCTAAAAAAAACACTACTTGCCTCACAGCTTACAAGAAATAGGATATATTGTTTTATCTGTTTACTACTATAAGATACAAGAAAAACTACATTATTGACCTTTCTCCTCTTTGGTCTTTCTGTAAATCATTGAAACACTTAACACTGTATATTTTGTTGCTGTTGCCAAAAGCAAATCCAACTGAAACAGAACAGTCAGCCTTAGAGTTAGAAGCCTGTTCTCCTGCCCATATATGCATATATCCTCTATTAGCATTAATGACAATTATCCATGCATATGGATGAGAGATCAGACTCCTTAATTTGTTTAGATGAGACCAATTTTAATCAGTGTGAGCTATGCATAACTCTGTATTATGCTTGTGTGGCTGGTGAGTCAACACGTCTGAGGTTTTCATTTTGCGTTCCAGGAATCTTGAAAGAGAAGAATGTCAAAATATTAGTTAACAATATTAATCTCAGAGTTCTTGTCCCCTGATGTGCAAAAGAGGAGCCAGAGTGACATTGAATGACCTCACAAAAGCAAACTGGGGCAGAGGGTGAGTGTTAAATGCCAGAAGCATGATTTCAAATTGAATCCCTATCATTAAAGAAAAGTTCTACGGACATCAATGGGTCCTGCTGTAATAAAAATATTGCTCTTGTCTGTTAAACATAGGTCAGTAAACTATTTCTAGCAAAACTTCAAAATTTGCATTACCCCCTAACCTCACAATAACCTTATACTAAATTCTGTAAACATGTTTATTCAAACAAAACAAGCATCAGGAAAAATTATTTAAATGCATTACACAAATAACACCAAAACACACTATACAAGGTGAGATCAGAGACCTACTTAGGGAGAAAATTACTCTGACATCCCCTTGAAAATGAGTTTCAATCTGGAAAACAGGACTCCATTTTTATGCCAGATTCACTATCTTACTACTGTTTCATTTGTTACTGGTAATCAGGTTTCCTAATTTACTTCTATCATTCCTGTTCCACAGAGATCAGCATTTTTTTTTTCTTTTGAGATGCAAAAACCATGAAGGCACTTCTTGATTTCACAGATAAAAAATACACAGGCAAACAGATAAAGTGTTTTTTAGGAGGAAATATTTACACCGTCATCTCCCAAAACAGAAGGCATATATGGGAAAAGGACAAGAATTTGCAACCATAAAAATGCATTCATGAAAGAGACCAGCAGTACAGACCCATTTTGAGGATGATGATTCACAGATGTGATTAGGCCTTTTCCTTAATCTTCTCTTCAACATTTCACATTATAGATGTTCAAGCAGGCTCTTTGACAAATGTTACTTTTAAAAATAGCTTTTGACCATTCCTTTGTGCTTTCTGAGTTACTGGGTGAAGCCAGGAGTAACCTGTGCAGATCATCTTACCTGAAAGTCAGTATAACCTTCTATCCCACACCACAATTAGTAAGTTACAAAAGTACACAGGTGATTATATAATGTATAGGAAATTTAAAGAGTTCTAAAAATATGCTCATGTTACAGTTTTTCTTCCTAGCTCCCACAAAAGGACAATGATGTTTTGCTATTGAATGCTGTAGAGGGCCAGCGGGACTGACCCAGTAACAGAGCCACACAATACTTCCAATTCAATGGTGATATTTTTAGTCCATCAAGTGACAGAAAAGTAAGCCGTCTGCCCGGAAAGGTGGATTCTTCCATTCCACTATGCTGCAGCACTCACAGTGTCTCAGCAGGAAAGGAGAGAGTGCAAAATGCATGGTACACACAGTACTTTGCACGTATAAAACACCCCATACATGGAGATCTGCAATTTAAGACGTAGGCTTAGGAGAATTTATTAAAGGAGTCATGAGCATGTGGCAAAAGGCACAATAGAAATGCAATTTATCACATGGACTTCAAAGAAGGGTGCACTTTCTTCTCTATTCACATCTTTTCTTATTTGTTAGTTTGTTTATTTTTAAAACATACTATTCAGCCAAAATCATAACAAGGGAGATGAGAAAGAGAATCACAGTATTCAGGCATCTTTTTCATTCAGGTACAGATCAAGTGGTTCTTAAAGCTGACAAAATTTGTATCACAGATTTCTTCAGAGAAAAGTATTTTATGTAAAGTCAAAACCAAGATTTGGATTAAAGCTGAAATACAAGTTAAAAAAGAAATTTCTCTGAGCTATTTGTTTGGACTAACCTGTTATAAAATACTGCAGATTGTCCATAGAAAAATGAACAACTGAACACTGGATTTAAGCATTTACATCACAGATGGTGCTTGTTAAATATTAGCGCATCATCATTACAGTTATTTTCCATGATTTACAAATGCATTAAAACAAAGATTATTATAAGTGAAACATATTTTACTGCTGTCTAAATTCATGTAATTTTTTTCCAGATGAGAACTTATACAAGTGAATCAGATGTACAAACAAGCTGTGCTTTGAACTCCCAAAAAGGAGTCCATAGCTTAACTTAACTGACGACAAAGTACTCAGATCATCAAAACTTTATGAACTGATCCCATTTCTATATCAAGTCAAGTATTTAAGAAGTGCAATGATCTCTTTGATAATCCCCAAATAAAATATAAATAAATTATTCTGATTATCTTATCTTTAAGTAATTCTAAAACGGCTTTATTCAGTTCCCAACACTGATCTGAGTTCCAAATTCCTTTCAGCATATCATCTGCTCAACCTCTCAGTAGTTTTTACAAGATAGAATTACAGTATCTAGGACAGAAAAACACTGCTCCAAGCTTTATTTTCAAATTGTGTTCTATTCAAGTTCTATTCAAAGAATTCTGGACTCAGTGCGAGTAATCTAACCATGTCTGTGTCTTCACATTTAAAACAGAGCTCCAATAAAGTGTACCAAGATTAAACTTCATAGGAGAGAAAAGCTCTCTGCCACAAACAGCTCCTAATTATATAACCTAACTGACCTGAAACATCTTTCCAGCACCTCATTAATTCAAGGGGCTGGACTCCATCAAGTAGTTAAATTATTGGAGGATTTACCACTACTACTGACAGGCAAAAACAATGTTCCTATTCTGTCTGAAGAAAAGAGGTAGATTAAAAAAAAAAAAACAATAATAATAAATAATTTTAAAAAAGAACTTTCAGCATTTACTGACCATAGACCTATGAAGCAGAAAATTCTACATGCAGAACTATTCATTTTCCAGCTAGTGCATTCATGTATGGCACAGAACAGTTGAGAGAGAAATGTTGCTAAGACTCCTTTGCCCAACACTCTTCATTTGCTACAGAATATGTCTAAACTATGGACAATTTAAATGGACTCCAATGGCCATTCCTATTAATATCTATATGTATTAATGTGGTCCCTTTCTGAACAACTTTCAGTTGTGCTCCACTGCTTCAAACAAAGTATTTTTTCCTTTTTTATACTTCTGGAAAGTCACCATTAAGAAGGTCTTAAACTGATCACTTATTTTTTTAAAAATCTTTAGGAACTCTTAGAGCATGATTTACAAAAATACATGTGGGTAATAATCCATGGAATTTTACTTACAGTCTAGTTTTCATCTGTTTTATTCACATTACTCAGTAAATTATTTAAGGGTGAGACTGCCATTCTGTATCTTTGTTAGCCATAACTGCATAGCGCTTATTAAGATAATGAAGGTAGTGCAGTCACCCAATGAAAATAAACATGGAAGAAAAAAATAATAAAAAAAAATCAGTCCAAAGTGTTTTAAAAAGTTATTTTGCTTACAATTAAACTGTATAGTTGTACCATACAATTAGCAAGCAATCCACTAAGCAGAAACACCAAACAAGCGCATAAGAATTGTAGTCTCTCCACAGATAATTCACAATCTGGGCAAAACTAGTAATTATATTTCTGTAAATTCAATGAAGAGTCTTACTCCTTTCCTATCAATTTCTCTAAATGCCTTAATCAGGCTTAAGCAAATCAATTAACTATTCTCACTCATGGAAAAATCAATTGAGCAGCTCTCATACTTGATGCAAAGGAAATATAACCCACACAACTTCCTTTCTTCTTTTCCTTCTTTCTTTCTATCTTTCTATCTATTTTCCTCACCATTTATGAAACATTATCTGTATTTATAAACTAAGTTAAAGTTAAGGGCATTGCCTTCAGGAGGACAGAAGCACCTCTGCAAAGTCAATATCATGTGAAGTTTAAAAAAGAGAGTGAGGACTTTAAAGTCATAGGACTGCTGTCACATGTGACAGAATCACAAGAGTAACTAACAGTGCTAGTGAAAAACAGAAGTTACAGCCTTCTCGATCCTAGATCCTTCTCCTTCTTTCCAGAAAACTCTTACTGAGTAGCTAATAGCAACCCTGCAAAATGTAAATACAAATGCATGTACCCAGTGTACAGTGAAAGTCACAGCTGCTTACACAGCCTAGAAATGCAATTGCATAAATATATTTACATTAGTCTCAAATAAATTGAATTAAATTTAGTCATACCGGTAAAAAAAACTGTTTGAATTCTCAGCAAAAAAATTTGCTTTGATATTTCATATATTCATTGCCTTTTCCAGCTGCTCCTTTTTATAGCAGATATTGTAACATATCAGAAATTAATTGTACAACTTTGATCATTTTTGTCTTAAATTTTACAGCTATTTCATGCAGACTAATTATATTATATGTAAAGAAAAAGACAAAAGCAACAAAGGAAAAAAAAGAAAATTGATGTAAAGAATTCAGTGCTCACAAATTTAAACCAACTTTAAAGAAAGTTGCAGTGCTCACCACTAACAGATTCATGATGTAATGGAAAAAGACAGAGATCTGTAGAAACCCATTCTTTCTTTTTTACGGAGAACTTGTTTTTATGAGAGCTGCTAAAATTCAAAACAATGAACCGAACAATTATCCAGTTCCATACTTATATTAAATTTAGCTCTGTTCTTAATTTAAGCATGTCAGTAATCTTAGAGTACTTGACACCATTAGTTACATACTTGAATAGGTTTGGAAACTTTTCTAGTTTAAGATGTCATGACTATTACAGCTCTTCATGTATTCCTTCACCTATCATTTACTTAACTTTCACACACCAACAACATAAATACAAGTTTATGAACAGTTAAGTTAAATACCCATTAATCGTGATAACTTAAAACATAAATTTTGATATGAAAAAAATCAATATCAACTTCAGATGGAGCAGTCATGGATAAAATAAAGAAATTTAGTTATTTAACAATTTTTAAAATTTACCCGTGAACAGAGCTTCATGTTTGTGTGAACTAATAGTTCTCAAGTCTTATATATTACTGCTTTCTAATCCATCCACCACTGGTAGCTTTTTGGAACTGTGTTTGCTATTCAAGCACAGTTTTGTGCACATAGAGCACCCACATAAACACAAAGACCTGTTGATTCTAACTGAAAAATTTCAGAATCTTCCATCAGAGTATAGCAAGTCTCAGTGGTGAACTATGAATTAACTGCTACCAATACTTATCATACTTTTGACAGAATCTATTGCTTAACAGGTAACTACTTTCCATGGCTCTTGATTAACTGTACATGCATGTGTAGAATATCTAGGATTATTTGATTTCAAGTGGCTTGAGTTCTTGTGGCCAAGCAAATGCATGGATAGTATCAGATTTCTACTTCCTCTTTTATCCATTAAAAATAAATAAATAAATAAATAAATAAATAAATAAATCAATCAATCATATTTAGGAATCTCAAATCTACTGAAAAAAATCTACTAGAAAAATTATGAAATTCTATCATCTATAGCTTTCAATTTAATGTTTCTTAAAGCCTGAAATGCAAATGAAATGAAAGCTAAAACTCAGAGGAAATATTTCAGGCAAACTGAACTCAGAGAATTGTGGACTTTTTTTATTATCTATTATCAAATCAGTATCTATCTACTCATTTATATTTTGTCCCTTGACATAAGTCCTTCTTTGGACACAATATTTTGATCAATCAGTTTTAAAATTACATTATAGACTTGACAATCTGCAGGCAAACTACAGATATTTGAAAATGCACAAAACTAATTATGATAGCATTAATCTTTTTGTTGATTAGTTGTGCTGGATTATTTATACTTTCCTAGCTCTCTTATGCAGGTCTACTTCTAGGCAAAAGAAAAGAAAAGAAAAACAAAACAAAACAAAACAAAAAAACAACAAACAAGCATCAGAAAAGTCAAACAGACAATTCTCAGCCTAAAAATATGTCTTCTCTTCAGGCTCGGACTTAGAAATCCCACTTGGACTCCAAATGCTCAACATTATCTTCAGAGAGAGGCAGCAGTGCAGTTCACACTTTTCACAGCAATGCTTCTGCTCTTGACGTGTTTCTTAGCACTCTAGCCATTCCAATTTTAAAACATCTCTCACAAAACCTTCCTATTAAAATCTGTAAATCCTGACCCTAAATTCTCAATCCAAAAGCCACTCGGAAGAAATGGCATGGCATTTCCCCACGGGATAAATTTTTTTCTCTTTAGTCTTTCTTAGAGATAAAATACTCCAAAATCACATGAGCAACTTGAACAATGATTTTAATTTCAGAAAGTCCTAATTTTGTCTCTCATGTTTTGCTTATGGAACCCCATAATTCACTAAACAAATTTTGGGATGTCAGTCTCATGCTCCATCAAGATCATGTGGGAAGCTGATTAGAGCATTTCATTTAGAAGTAAGCTTAATTTGTGAATAAAAGAAAAAGAATGAAATTTTGTTTCCTTTGTATACTTCCTTGAGATGGATGACATGGGAATACAGCAGATGTCTTGAGAAAAGTCAAAGAGGTACTGAGGGGGTTTTAATAGCACATTCTCCTTGTCTTTCTTAATCTGAAATCAATTGTCATCACTATCATAGGATAAGCTTCAGCTTCTGGTATTCTCTCTCTCTCTCTTTCTTTCTTTCTTTCTTTCTTTATTTTTTTTTTTTTTTTTGTAACAATGTTGCAGATGTAATTACAATGTAAAAAATAGATTTCTGTTATCAAATTAAGAGAAACAAGCTTTCCCTGAAAATACAATGTAAGAAAATATTTCTGTTATCAGGCTAAGAGAAACAAGCTTTCCCTGGAAATACTTTCATACTACACTTAAAACACACTTTTCCAAGGTATACAAAGATAATTGAAGCACCACTGCTAATTGACTGAAACAGGTAACACGGGAATCAGTTGCTTTGTAATCCCTTCTATTTTTTATTCCTTAAGGATGAGTGATCCAAGGTAATCACACTATCTCTGATTTGAACTGTTAAAATTAGAATATACAAAAGGAAATTACCATTAGCTTAATGATAAGGACACCTTCTAGTGATGCCACTGTCAGTATATTATCCTATGCTTTCCACTGAATTCTGCTCTTGTGGTTAAGTGGGAATCATTTTCTGGCTACCTGCAAGACAGAGATTGAGCAGTATGCATGGAACTGACATGCACAGTCATTCCATCTCTTTCTTTCTCAGTCAGAAGAAAGAAAATTATTATTGGCAGTAAACACCAGGATGACAGAAAGCTTCCGTTACTTTAAAATCAGGAAATTTTACAGGATTTCAAGTCTAGCATGTGCAACATGCAGGAAAATAAATAAATAAATAAAACCTTAAAGGTGGGTAGCAGAAAGGAGTATGGGCATAAAGGAGTATGGACTTCTGCCTTGATTACTTCAATTTAATTAACTATTCTGATGACTACATAGTTCATTTGTAGAATTTCATATAAAATTAGTGAAGGAATAATGCTATCTTATTTAATAGTTTCATACATGAAAAATTTCTTTACTTTTCACTATGAAGGGGAGTTGTAATTATTATATCCTCCCCTTTCAATGGCACATTGGCATTCACCCCTATACCATATTGTTAAAGTGGTTCATAACTGAGATAAGATTTAGTTCATCTTAGTTGCTGCATTAGTTATTGGAGAACCTGAGATAGATGGACTGCATAAAGGCTTAATCCATCTCATAGGGAAGTCAAAAAGAAAACTCTGTTCATATCACTGGGACTTGAATTAGCCCTAAACAAGCAGAGGAAATTCCATCTGGCAGTATAGTACTTATATTCAGTTCACAATTCAAACAGAATTCCCATGAATATGGGCCAAGTTAGCAACACCAATAGGAATACTCTTATTTGGACATGAAAGTTACTCCAAGGAGAAGGAGAAGCTAGAAAGAGATATTATGAATAATAAGGACTATTTTTATAACTATGCACAGGAGTATATGTCCAAATATCAACACAAAAATTATACTTAATATTCCATTTGCAGTATCAGTAAATTATTTCTTTAAACAAAGTTACAAAAATCAAGGTTTATAAGAAGTGTGGGGCAAACATTTGTGTCCAGTATGTTATTATTATGATAAGACAAAAGGTAAGAAGATGGCTTTGTAGAATAACAACTTCACATAATGAAATCAAGCCAAGTTATTAAAGTTACTGAAGATATAGTAGTGCAGGTAGGAGAAAGAGTCTTGACTTCATGTACTTAAAGTTATAGAAGTATAAAAAGAACCATCTAAGTCCTCCATACAGTGCTCAGAACAAATGTTCTTGACTATTGAACAGGTAAGAATAGCGCCTGCTTCTTCATGTCTTCTGGAATATAATGTGCACAAGAGAGAATAAGTACTGCAATTTTCTTCTTCTATGAAGCTAAATTATTGCCATCTCATGTCTGATTTGTTCTTGTCCAGAGAGAAAAGTGGAGAAAAAAATTCAACTCACCAAAATAAAACTCAAAAACGTTCCTGGGGTTTGGAATACAGGGTGGCTGGTCTGTATTGCCATCCTAGCCTTCAGGGTAAATTGCTACCTTGTCTCTACTCTGTTTTATGTTCACCTCCTGTATTTTAATACAAATTATATAGGAATTACATCACTACTGGACTTTAGTACAGGATACCTTAAAAGCAGGTCCTTCATACTGATCACATGCTGTAGAAGCGCAAGTTAATTGACATAAATGAGCCTACAATGATTAACACAGCAGTATAGTGCTCCGCCATGGTTTTCATCCTTTTATTTTTCCCTGAAAATTTATAATTTACATTAAAAGCTTCATGCTGTTTTTAATACTCTATGCTTCCTGCATCAGTGTGCTGATAACTCAAGATTATTAGTGGAAAAATTCAGCTATAGAGAAATAAAGGAGGACAAACAATTGTCATAATGAGTGAATACAGAGTCCAGATACCATTACATTTTGAAGAATTCATAGTTGCACTTAATTTTCTTATGCTTACTTCTTCAAAAGAGTGATAGTGACATTTATGAACACAGTATTATGCGAGACACTGTAAAGATATATTACAAGGACAGCTACTCTCACATTTTAAAGACTTGATTCTATTTTCTTTTCATCTTGAAAACAGAATATCAGATCTTGATCCACTACTGTTGAATATAATATAGCAAATCTTCCACTGGATCAAGATCCAATATTCTTTTTTTCTTTTTCTCATTATTGTGCAAAATAAAAGATGTACAATTTATCAAATGTACCGTTGATAAAACTCAAGAACTACACAGAAGTCACTAGACAATAAGTTTGAGACATGATTTTCTGCATTTACTTGAGAGCAGTGCTTACATGCTGCATGCAGGTTCCAGCTGCACTTTCAAACTGCAACTGCTAATGTGACCTAGGTGGTTTTCACAAAGTATTTCTTGGAACAAATGACACTTTCACCCAACAGATGGGATGGCATTTAAAGAGACCTCAACAGCCTTGAGCAGTGGGGCCCAGGTGAACCTCATGACCTTTAAGGGGTCCTTTCCAACTCAAACAATTCTATGATTCCATAAAGTAAAACAATGAGAGAGAAATCTAACTTACATGAGCAGTCAAATTAAAAGGTCCTTCCTTAGTTTTAGGTAAGCAGCAGTCTTTTATTGCTAAAGAAAATTTAAAAGAGTGAATAAACTTTGAACACATTTTGAGCCAAGGTCTAATATAGTCTAATTTTTACTCACAAATGTTGTAGTATTTTTATGTATATGTATCTGTCATAGGAAGTTTTATGGGGATGAGGATTACATAAAAAACAGTTATTCTAGAGTGGTTTACACGCAACTGAGGCTTTATAATTGTTCTATTACATAGCATGCAAAATCAACAGAGGAAACATTATCTCCCTTTGTGATCAGAGAAGCACAGATCTGCTGCTTTAAGAACACACAGAGAGCTTCACAAGAGATGTCATACAGATCCTCTGCAATCAGTCATCTGCATCATTATGGTTTAGATATTTTTAAAAAGTGTGCTTATCATACGTAAATGTCAAGTCATCTTAAAAAAAAAAATCATTGTTACTCAGCTTAATTACGTTTCCTGATTTAGCAAATGGACAAGATGGGAAACAGCAGAAAACTGTATTCTTTCTGATGCTAATTGCCTGAATACTTCTGCAGTTTTAAAGGTGTCTAGAAATCAAACAAGATCAGACATAACTTACTATCATTATTCTAACATTATAGCAACAGCTTTGACTGCCTAATTCCACGTAGAGAAGAGAATTAACCAAAAGAGAGGAAATAGCTTCTTTACCTACTGATAGATTGATGTATTTACTTTCATAATTATCCATAATGAACCCCTAGTGCAGATTTGCATTCTGATCGTTTGATATGCAGTCACTGTCTGACTTTCTAGGGTGACTGGAAACATTATTTCTCAGGTTCCATTTCCCTGCATTCAGGAGTCCATTTTGACCCCACAAGCATTAACCCAGACACACTGCATTTCTTCCTGTAGTGTTACGTAAGATGTACACTACACAAAATAAGGAAAATTGACCTTGAAAGGAAAGGAAAAAAAATAAAAAAATACATCTGACATCCAAACCTATTCAACATCCCAGACCAAGATCTAGGCTCTGTCAGAATGATTTCTTATTCCATTTTGCTGAAGCAGTGCCATGCTTTATCACTTCTGAGTTCATGTCTTACAGTTGAGGCAGCCCACTTGAATTGGTAAGTTGTTCAGTTAAAAGTATACATGCGCTATTCACATTGCCAGTGTGATTTAAAAGGAAAGGTCATTTTGCAGGTGGAATACAGCTGCAACTGTGACAAGAAGCTGAAATCCACAACACTAAAGCACGTGTAACTAATTGCTGTGTGCCTCACTACGCTGTTTCTATTCCTCATTCACAGAGATACTGCACTCAGACTCATGACACTGGTGACTCAGTGGTGAAGGTGTCAGCTTTAGAACTTACAAGAGTCTGTCACACAATCATAAGTAAAATCGGTCAGGTAATCTTAGCTAAAACTAACATAATGCTGTCTCTATCATTACATCACTGCACACATTTATATTCAAACAGTAAAATAGTTTGGAGAAATGCTGAATTTTCTTTGTGAGTGTGAAAGATGCAGGTGTTGAACATCTGAATAAACTGTGACTATAAAAAGGATGCTTCCTAAGTTGAAAGTTCTCACTTTTCAATCATTATGGTTACACTTCATTTCACTTGCTCAGTTGTAGTTGTAATTATTCATATATTTCTTAGTAGAGGTGGGTTAAGTTGCTTCTCTAGTCCAGGTAGGGTGCTGCTTTAATAGTACAGATCATTTATTGCCACACTAACATAGTCTTATTCTTATAAAGCAAAATATTTTGTATTAAAGTACACCTAAACAAGGCTATTTACTCAAGCAGCAGAGAAATCAAAGGCTGTAATTTATAAATATGAAAAGCTTAATCCAGGATGCTAGAAGTGCCCTGTAACTCTGCTTAATTTTATTTTAATGTAATTGAAAAATCTTGTGAAAGTAATGTTGAAAGTTCAGCTCGTTTTCCATTACAGTCCAGTATAGTAACAAACTCTCTGCGCATTTTATGTAAATTAACAACAACATTATCAGACTACAATGAATCTAAACACTCCTCCATCTGTACTTTCTGAAATGGGAATAAATAAAAACTTCAAAGTAATGCAAATGAAGTCACTGACAAAAGATCCACAAAATTCAGAACTAGGTCAAAAGTGAATGCATTAGTGTTCAATATAACTCTGTCTTGGTTTTAATGCTCACCTTCTCTTTTGTTCTTGCTGCCAATTGATTATCTTTCAGTAAAGTTTACACGTTGCCATTAAATGTTAATAACGCATAAATATTAAACACACCATGGTAGAGTGAGACTATTAATAACCTCAATCTCTGCAGGCAATATTAGAAATTACTAAGATCGGTATCAATAGTCAGAATCATAAAAATCCTGTCTTTCTGACATCGATAGCAATAAACAATGGCAAGGTACAACTCAGTGTCAGTACAACCATCTCCCCTTACAGAACTGCTCGGAATGGAGAAACTGGTATTAGGAAAGAAAACCAACCTTTTTATAGATAAGACATTCCTCTTAATATTTCACAATTTTGTTCTTTAGCTTCCTCAAGAGAAAAAATAATACAAAACAAAATCAATCCTCAGAAGCACTGATGGGCAGAAATATCACCACCAGATTCTCTGCCACAGATCCTTGTCAGGCAAGGCACTGTTGAAAGAGCAGGCAAAGACTTCAATTTGTGATACTGCTCTAGATTTCAGTCCCACTAGGTGAGAACAGCTAGCTAAAGTATACATGTGCAATAAGCTTTACATTCCCCCAAGAGCACTAAATCATTGTGTTGGCTCAAACTTGTTTTTTTTTTTAAGAGGTTTGTTGACTTCACAGCTGGTGAGTTGACACTTTTCATCGCTCTACCACTTGGCAACAGATGCCTCTTACTTATGCACAGATGCTGAGTATCCACCCAACCCTAACATTAGCCTTGTATTTTGAAGTAATTGGGCCAACACAGTTGTAATTAAGATTTGAATAATTAGAAAACGAGCATGATTACTTTCACAATTAATCCTTATTTTGTACCATTACATTCTCTTGTTGGACTGTTCTATAAAGCTCACATTTCTTTGGTCGTGCAAACTTATCAGCCTTCTAAACATCAGAATAAAAACACAGTTTCAGATTATACTAATAATATTTTAAGAGCCTGTTGCACAGTGATTTTAAAGAGGTACAATGTCTGATTGAACTGATATTTTGTTTCATTCTATTTGTCCATGACATGGATTCCCTTAGAATCATGAAGGAAGAAAAACCACAGACAGGGATGAACAGAGATTTTAAAAAACAGCATGTGAATATATGTGGATCCAGCATAATGTAAAAGTTCTTTAACATGAAGAAGATCTGTCTGAGACATCCAGGTTTATTCCTTTGATTTGGTGTCTCTTTTAAAATAACAGATGCCGGTTCTGAGGGGAAGGGGAGAGTCTGTCCTGGTGAAAAGGCAACTGCTGTACTTGCAAAGAATAGCATAGCCTACTTCTAGAGAGGAGATACTTAGAAGAAAGAAATAGTAGTAAATAGCTATTAGAAAATGGAATGTGATCAGGAAATGCACATTCAAATCACGAGGGGTATATCACTTTCCTCATCTGAAGTATGTAAGGCAGGTATGTCCAACCCACTGCCCAGCACAGCACACACTATGGCCACCTCCTCCCCTGTATTCTAAAGGCAGTGGCTCTGCTCTGCCTAGTGGTCCATATCGGTCCTGGGCACGCACACTTTGCTAAGCAGCAACCAAATTGTCGGCGCACAACTATCACTGTCTGGGCTGAAACCAGGGCAGGGGAAGGGTGCAGTGCAGTGCTAACTCAAAGTCATGGGAAATAATTTTACGCATTTTGATACATTGGCTAAACACAGTCCTGTGAAGAGCGAAAAATATGCAGCCATGCTATCCATTTTGATACAAGAATTTGAGAATAGGTTTCAAGACTGATGAAATTTTTTTTTTTTTTTTGTATGTTTGAAACTAAATTTTCAGTTAGCATAAATACATTTTTCAAATGGAATGTATAGAATGGCAATCAGATATTCAACTCAAAAATCTGATCATGTCTCGTTTCCAGACTTTTATAAGAGAAAAACATCCCTCACTTCACAGTCACACCTTAATCATGTCATTGCTTTCTGGCAGGACACACATTTGTAAACAACTGTTGTCGAGGAGGAAGCACAGGAAGAGTAAAATTTAATAAAAAATCTCTGAAGAACACTTTGAGAACTCACTAAGAATTGCAGCCACTGCCATTGAATCAGACTGGTGCATTTGTTTCACAAAAACAAGGTCAAACATCAATTAGTTTTATCTTTTATTTCTCCCTTTTTTAATCTGTTTTAATAAAAATATTAAAAATTAAAATACATTTTGTAACATATATATTAACTGTATTATATATTTTACTATGGCAGGTCAAAAAAGTTATGCCTCCTATTTTATTATGATGGCTCACGATGCCAGAGGAGAATGTTGGTGACAAGGCTGTAGAGGTTGAACCTTCCTGCCTGTCAATATTCCATTACATTTTGTTGCCGTGAGACAGATGGCAGCAGAGGGGCAGTCTGGCAAAATGGTGCCTGACATGGAAGTGCAGATGAAGCAAAGGTGCATCACTTTCTCCATGTGGGAAAGATTGCACCCACTGACATTCACTGATGCTTGCTGAATGTTTCTGGAGACCAAACAGTGGATGTGAGCACAGTGAGGGGTGGGTGGTGCATTTCGGTAGTGGTGACTGTGACAGTGGGTCACCTCCACTGGTACAGATATTAATGAGCGCAGCATGCAGGATCTTGTTCATCAATGGTAAAAATTCATAGCTAATGGTGGTATTATGTTGAAAAATAGTGTTTTGTAGCTGAGAATTTGCTCGATCAAACAGAGCTTTTGTGCTCTTTGTATCTGTTATAGTTTCTGTGGAAATAAATAGGAGGCATTGCATTTGGAGTGACCTATGCCCAAGCAGGTTGGACAGCCATGATGTAAGGTCTGGATGAATATGTACACACTCCATGTTTTGGGTAATACGACTCCCTTTACACAACACTAAAGATTTATCTGCTGGTTGTATGCAAAAACAATGTGTTCACATACATGTCTGCTCAAAGAAACACCATTTTTTTTTCTCCTATACATTTATCAATGTATTTATAGAATGTGACTTCTCTTATCTGCCTATCAAATTCACCACTAGTTAAATTTTCATTCTTTGCCATTCTTAAGAGAGTACATTCAATTACGTGGAGGAGGGGGAGTTTGTTGCAAACAAGGACTCCCTTAAACTAAAGATTTATGTTTGCTAGCTTTCTCCAAGTGTTTAAACAATATTATTTGCACTAATATCTAAACTTCCTTCAAAAGGCACTTCAGGAACATATTTATTGGGGGAAGCAAAGAAGCTGGAATAGGAAAGGAGAAGTAGTTCACAGATAGGTTCAAAGAAGAGTAGGAAGTGTTAAATGGCTGTTACCAGCAGCAGCTCAGCTTCCCCAGAGACAGCAGCAGTGCAGTTCCCCTGAGGCAGGAGAATGAGAAAAGGCTGTAATTACTGGCTGCTACTGTTAGTGAAAATAAATATACTGCTTCCATGTCCAGAAAGATATATAGCCTTATTCCTCTTCCCCCACCAACTCCTTAATCCCAACTGCAAAAACTTCTGTTTATGGCTATGATAATCCTTCTGTTAATATCTGGCATTAGAACAATTTGTGATTGCAAGGATATTTTAAGTGAAAGTTTGAGCTAGGTGTTGTCAAATCAGTGACTCATTATTTCCTTAGGTACTGAAAAGCGTCTGTGATAATAAGTCATGGAAAGGAGCAGCAGTTATACTAGCCAGCTAGTCCTGGGTCTGCTAAAATTGAAGTTAGAAGGAAACATTCTCTTCATGTGGGGTGGATGTTGTGCTTCCCAAATACTAGAAAGAGAAGCCTTTCACTGCAGAATGCAAGGAGAGAGGACATAAACCAAATTAAAAGTATTAAATGGCAAAGGAAAATTGGAAGACATAAATCATTTCATTACTTATACACTTATTTGTCCAAGAGAAAAAGCTCAGGAAGTGCTGATGGCCTCACAAGTACTCACAAACTCACGTAGGCTGAAATGGCCAGAGCTACTGTACTGTCCAGCATGCACCACTGCTTGGGGCGGAGCATCACTCAGAGAAGGAGCTTGCCCCTTACTCGGCATCCTGGCTACAGAAAGACTGCTCACCCCTAGACATAGCAGTATGGCAGAAATCAAGATGATGTAGCTCTGAGATTCTGTTCACACTGTACGTGTAACTTCAAAGCCATGGAGAGTGATGCGTATTGTTATTAGATCTACGTTCTTAGTTAGATTTGCTAATTCTATCACACTCAGTGAACCTCACAAGCCCTTGGATCTCAATTATTTTGAGGCATTATTATTATTGGAGGTATTCAAGGCCAGGCTGGATGTGGCTCTGGGCAGCCTGGTCTAGTCATTGGCAACCCTGCCCACACCAGGAGGGCTGAAACTACATGATCTTTGAGGTCCTTTTCGACCCAGGCCATTCTATGATTCTATGATTGATTTCTGCCCTTTCTGTAAAGCAAATTTTACCAGATACTTCCATTGTTGTAGGTAGTCAGCTGGGAGGAAATATACAGTAAAACTCCACAATTTCCTTCCATTCTGTGGTTGGTAAACAGGGAATCCATTTTAATGAAGTTAAGGTTAGGTGATAGCATTTTATACTAACCTTATCACAGAAAACCTGCTTGCATGACACCATCCATAAAATATTGCACTCTGTCTTAAAGAGGGATGAATAAATTATGTCATTATTAATCAATTTTCAATGTTTATCAAATAACATTTGGTTTCACTGAGAGCTTGAGAATTTTTACGAATTTGGAATTTCAAATTCCAACATACACGTGATTATATTCACATACATAATTTTAAAGTTATATTACTTGGAATTATTTTACCTTCCTGTGTCTGTACTAAAGCTTTAGTATTGAAGTTATAATCTTATGTATAATAATATTTTCATAAGTATTCCTAACTATTGTTGCAATAAATACTAAAATTTAACAAAGTTTTAAAAGTAATTACAGGAAAAAAACAAACAAATAAACAACAAAAAAACAACCCTTAATATTGGAAAAGCCCAATGTCTTCTTATATATTTGAGGAGAAACTGGAAACTAGAACAATAATTTTAATTACTATTTATTTGTTTTTTGACAGGACATATTTATCTATTTCCTTGTATTATGTTTTTCTGTATATCCTAGTCACGTTTATCTTGATGTTATAGTTCTCTCTGCTTTTTCAAATGCCTGCCTTCAGGGGTACTGATGTTACTAAAGGAAATTGTATTTAGTAGATCTACATTAAAAATCATTTCTTTTTTCCTGACAAGCTATTTAAAATATCACATTTATGCCTCATGAATTGCACAGCTGTATATACAGTGAAACTTAGACTCATGCAACCCAAGTTACTTCTTTGCAGTTTCCATTGAGAGACAGCATTGCTAAAGGGTTCTGGAGGAGACATTTTCTAACACAGACACTATTGCTTACTTTTATTGGGATGAGGAAAAATATCTTACCAGGAAATTTAAAAGAACAATTCCAAGATCTGACATCAATAAAATGTACAATTTAAAAACAAGAAGTATAGGAAAACCTTTTAACACCAACAGATAGAACCTTTAATACTTAAATGTTTTACAGTCTTAGATAGGATACAATCTCTAGTTCTGTTTTGTTTCTGCATAAGACATACAGACACACAAAGCCAAAGGAAGAGTGTAAAAGAATGATACATCCTAAAGGATTCTCTAAGTTGTAATGAGCCATTTCTCCCCCACGGTATCTGTCCAAAAAGACTCTAAAGAACAGCTGGTAGAAAACAGAACATCTGATGCACCTAAATGCTGTATTCAGAAATGTTTAGCCAGGTAACTTTATGCATGTCCTGGTACAAACTGCACTGATTAAAACAACTGAAGTAAACTGCATAGCAACCAGTTCCACCTGTTCTCCATAAATAAGGAAGATTTACACCAAGTTAAAGTAACTAAATCTCAGCTCTTAGTTAAAATTATCATATAGCGTTAGGTATCTGAACAACATGAACCTGTTTCTGACCAAGAGCAGGCAGAAAACATACAGATATTCATAAATAGTTACGAGAACTTACATTCAAAAGAAAATTAAAAAATAGCACATATTACCATTTTTCCTGAAAAAGCAGCCTTAGACATCTATCTATAGGAAGGTCTGTACAGCTACCAGGCAATGTGAAAAGCATGGTAACTGGATGTTCAGCATCCTCCTTCTGAACCTTTCCTCCCTGCCCCGCCCCGTCCCCCCCCCCCCCCCCCCAAATATAATAAAACAACATTTAGAAAATACAGTTAAGTGTATTTTCCATTTAAAATATTCATGCTCATTGATCACAAATAGGGCAAAAAAATGTCATACAGTTATTACAGAAAAAGTGAGTTGATTAAAAAAAGGGTGACCTTTACAAAGCATTTGCAAAAAAATGCCCATTGTTTGTTGGAAAATAACGTCCAAGGGATTTCCAATTTCCAAGCCATCAGAAAAACCAACTGAAAGAAATAGAAAAAAAAATCCACTCAATTTAAATAATATGCTTAAAGAAAATAATTCTACAGGAAAAAACAAAAACAAACAAACAAACAAAAAAAAAAAAAACCACGTCAATTTCTAAAATTTAACTTTAAAAAAAAAAAAACTTCACCTATTAAAAATGTCCAGAAGCCTGTCCCAGCCTAGGATTACTTCCCTTCTTGGCTACTGGAACTCAAAGTGTCCTTGACTGACATGTTTTGGCTCTCAGGGTGAGAGAGAGTATCAGGTAATTGCTATGTGCTACAGCCCATGGGTAATTCAGAGTGGCATTGAAGCCCACTGACTGACTTGAATTTAGCTGTTTACACATTCTCTACGCTGGACAAAGGACATTACCATCCCAAATAATAATAAAGGAGTGGGGGGAAGGGGATGATGAGACATGAGGACAAAGGCCGGAGAAAGTAACGGTGCCTGAAATTTCAAATCTAGATTTATGGGTTATGGGTACCAAAAGAAAAGGTCAGAAGTCCTTACACTGATTCTATAAGAAAGTTTGAAAGCTGACAAAAACTTGTAAGATTAATAAAATACACCTGTCAGAAAGGCCAGTAGACACTTGGTAGTGAACACAAGGCTATCAGAAATATTAGTCACACAGCATTTTAATTAACACTCATTTGAGTGTTTTTCTTATCATCGCTTACTCTCTTAACGTAACCTCTTATCTCTGTATTTATTTTGACATACACACTCTTTCAGGAATAAACCAGGTCTACCATACTTTAACTCTTTACCTATTTTAACATTTGTGCTTCTTCAAGAAGCCCAGACACAGAAGGGTAAAATTACAAAACAAATGGTAATTGAACATTGCTGGAAAGACCTATCTGAGTCCTATTGTCTAAGAAGTCAGATTAAGAAAGGTATGTAAAGATGAGCATATGAACTATAACTGTATCTTGAGAGGACTGCACGTTGTACAGTGACAGAAAAAGGGGGCAGTTTATTGGAAGGCACAGGGCATTTTTTTTCGATTATCAGTGTAAATCAGGATTTCTTTCATTTAGAGTTAGAGTGATGTTGATATACACTAGATAAGTTTACTCTCTATCCTAAATTGTTACTATTTTACCCAGAAAAGGAATAGGAAGTGTCACTTCTAACTTCTAATTTATTTATTTTCCATTTACCAATTTAAACAGAGAAAGTTAAATATTTAAAATTATGGTAACCAAGTACTAAGATTCTTATTAATATTTCACACAAAAATGTGAGACTTTTAACAAGCAAAGACACAAATTTTATAAACGGAAATGAAATGGCTTTTCATTTTGTTGTATAATTAATATGCCAGTATAATGACAGAAATATGACTTAAAGTAATACTCGGTGTTTTTACAGAAATCTTTTTGCAACTAAATTTGAATGTCACGTGCTGAAGAATTGCTTCATCATAAAATATCTAGCAGGAGTTTGTACTAAAAGTCCGCTCAAAATATTAAGGACAATGGAACTCTTGTAAAAAATATCACATTTTAGCTGTTTTCCCAAAATGGTTACTTAAATTGTATTATCTGGTATATTTGTGCCATTTAACAATGTAGCTTTTTGGTTGCTGCATTAACTTAAATGGGGAAAATGAACTATGAGATGGAGCTTTTTTTTTTAATTATATATTGGATTATAAGTATTGAGCCATACATAAAACAGACATAGTAAAATGTATAACATACGCAGAACGCATACGCATGAAGACAGAATGCTAAGGTTATTCTTAGTAGATGTACTTGGTGATCTTCATATAGACTTTGATGAGAGATACTTAAAATGCCATCTCAGCTACAGATACATAAACAGTATGCTGTGTATTTTACAAAGGTTTAGGAGGACTGAAGTACATAAAGGATTGATAAGGGAACTCAGAGTCTGGTCACGAGTTTAAACCAAGCTCTGTGGGTAGTGGTTAAAGTGCATGAACAAACCAAAATCTTTGTGAAATGAATAAGAGGCCACAGATAAGAGTTTGGCAAACATGTGTCTGCATTTAAAATTACCTCTAGCACTTGCTGGCAGCTTTAAAAGAATGGTAGCCAAGAAACTAACACTTATAGACTCTAAATGACCTCGGTAAAAAATTTGGGCTTCGGGATCAGTGCAAATACTGTTCATCAAGAAAGGTCAAAAGTCTTGTTCTTTTCTTTTTCTGGAAAATGAGTCGGTTCGTATCCTTTTTTACTTTCACCAGGAAAAGAAACAATTACACACATTTTTCTTACTAAGTCAGCCATAACGGCATTTTGTAAGTATGTTTGATGTGCTGGGCACAGTATTAATGTCCTCAGTTAGTAAATGCATGCATGAAAAGAATAATAAATCAGATCTAAATTAGGAAACAAAAACTCCTTACTGGAATCATTTAAGTGAGTACTTTTCTCATTATCTGCTTTGGGGACTCTTCTGAAAATCCTGTACTCAGAAAATGGAAGGACAACATAATTCCAGTACCCAGACACAAAACTTTTACTCTTAAGGGGGATGCAACAATTTACTGTGCCTGGTGCTTAGAAATTTCCTTGATTTTAATCTCAGATCTCTATATTTCTTATGAACGTTTCCAAAAAGGTTTCCAGTCTGATCTCAGACTCCAGGTTGGGGCCACTCTGCACAGCAGCAATGAGATGTACTGCAACACTAACAGACCCCAAATTACAGTCTGTTGGGACACAGGACAGTAAACATAGCTAGTGTTACACATATGTCACCCAATGCAGCAATTGCCTTAAGAAATATTGACAGTTGAGACATCTGCAGTAGAAAGATGCCCCTCCAGCACAGAACAGCCTGGTGTACATCAACAACTCTGATCCGTAGAAGAAGACTCTTTTCACTCTCAAAAAAAGGAAGTGATATGTTTGACAGAAACTGAACCACAGGTGCTCCTGTAACCTGACCAAGTCCCATGAGGCAATATCTTAGTTCCCATATGGTTGGGAGAAAAAGAAACCTCTTTAAAAAATCCAGTTTAGTTCTGGCAGTGTAAAACATATGTCTTTGACTTCTGCTAAATACCAAGTCTAGTAATAATAAATGCAGTAGGGTAGACCTGCATTTTACTTTGATATAGAAATCATCTACATGAAATATTTTTTTTTCCCCAAACTGCCAGGCTTGAAGGTTCAGGAAGAAAGCAGACTGAAGTTTTCTTCCTCTCAAAATGCCACTGAAGCTTCAAACTTCTGCTGGTTCACTACAAAATTATCGCCTCAACAAATATTCTTTCAGTGACGCATGCCAAACCCAATGCCTTCAATTTGTTACATCTTTGCAAAACAAGCAGACCTTGGTGAAAGTTTTTATTAACATAAAAGAAGACAGAGGTTTGAAACTCATTCTTTAATATAGTTCCTTTTCATAGAGGCACAATAGAAAGAGAGGGCAGGAAAATTAGTAACAAACATTTAATTTACCTCTAACTGAACTAAGTGTAAGCCTGAGAAGTCATTCAAATGGTACAACTATCACAATGGCTTGAAAATAACCCTTTGAAGTGACGAAAGCTTATGTATTTGCAATCATATATATAAACATACAGTCTGCAATATGTATTTCTTTTTAAATCCAAGGTTTGCTTTTTCAAGAACAATGACATCCTGAGGTATCTGAGTTAAAATCTGCAGAGCTTTATTTTATTATGTTAAGAGCAGATGATTTCTATAGCGTCAGTATACACACAGACTCCAAAGCTGGCTCTTCCTGTGTTAGCTACTTACTTTACACTGAGATTACAGCCTCTGACATGAAGAGGGTACAACTAAAACAATCAAAAACAGAAAAAAAGAATGGATGAGATGGAGATGGTAGGGTGTTGAAGCACATATATCCTATTAAGGTGAGTCCTGGAGCTTTTTCAGAGACTTTTTGTTCATTTGTTTGTTTCAATAATAGAGGAAAATTTACACAACTGGACCAAGCGGAAAAAAAGAAAAATGATGGCCTGGCAGCACTAAAGGAAAGAAAAGAATGCATTTGAAGGTGATGAAGCAATACATTTTGGTAGATGAAGAAAAGGAAAAGAAAGAGGGAGAATGTTATAGAGAATGAAAACAAAAACAACAACAAAGAAAAACACAAAGAAAGAAATAGAAGATATAATAGAGGAGGTGCAAGAATAAGTGTTCGGGAAACAGACTATGAGAGTAATAAGAATGGCAGAGATAAGAAGAATCTGGAGGCATACAAAGGTCTTGCTGGGAGAGCTAATGTTAGCTTCCCAAGGCATGTTAATAACATAGGGCTTGGAAAAGCCTCCATTTCTGGTGAATTTCCATAGAGTTGTGAGAAAGGAGACTGGGGAAACTCATGTAGCCCCTGAAGCTTATTCTGTCCTACTTCTACCCTCTCCCTCCTGTAATGACAGAAGATATTGCCCTACCTTCCATTTTTTCTGGATTTCTAACTGTAGTCATTAACAGTTTTTTTCTTTTTAATGTATCATCACATAATGATGATCAGAAGACAGTTTAGAAGAACTGTCTGTCCCTTGCTGCTCCATGGCTGAATTTCTGTCAGCTAGCAGAGAGCTTCCTTTGCCCACTCTGAACTTCAATTTAATAAATTTCCTAAAACAAAGAAACAAACAAACAAACACCTCCTACAGTATTAAAGCATTTGTATCAAACACTGGTTTTTAATGGAGTTACGTCAGATAGCAGTCTTACTGTTCTGTCAGTAATAAGTAGACTCAGCGTGAGGCACCAAATTTAACACTGGCCTCATTCGAAGAACTAGAAATAGCTGAAAAAAAAAGCTAAACTCTACATACATATATGTATATATTCAATACTTTTTTATATGGCCTCAGAGTATAAAGAAAGAGTCCAAGAGAGATGAGAACTACACTGTATTGATGTCTCTGCCACTGCTTTCCTGTGTAACCCGTGCTTCTTTGTTTACCAAATCTGAAAAGCTTCAGTGAGTCAGATGCTCCAAATTATTTGTTTAACGAGGAATGATATTCCGTATGTTGCTGAGGTCACTCACTGCATATAAAGAAGTCTACAGTCCACTAATGGAAGAGGTCATAAAATAACTGTAACATTATTGGCTGTTCTATCAAAACATGAGGAAAAGCAGCATTTACCAATCTTTGGTGAACTGTCATCTAATAAAATCTCTGAGGCTAGTACACTTCAAAGTAAGTGCTCTTCACTTAGAAGCAGATTAGAACATCTGATCTTTTAAAATAATAATAGGGATGTAAGTGCATTTGTAAGACTTGTTTAGAAACCCACAGACACAATACCATGAAAGTGTGATTTATTTATAATTTACTTACAGCAACAGCTTTGTGAGACAAAAGGGGAACAAAGCCATCATGTCAAACAGTGTTTGTAGGCTGTACTTGAGAAAGACTAGAATGGAAGTTGTTGCTATTTGTGCATAATCTAGAAGTCTGCAGCTGCATAGGAATTGTTTACATTATAATTTTTTCCTTGCAGTGTATTGAGTTATTGTCTTTTGATTTTTTTCTAATGAATATTCTGATGTATATTAAAAATACTAATTATGCTGGGAAGCCACTGATCATTCACGAATGAATAATTGGAAAAGACAAGGTATAATGGAAGCTGATTTGTGCATTCAAATTTCTAGCCTGGTCAAGACTTGCATCTCTGAGTGGAAGCAGCACGAAGCTTAGTGAATGCCACATTCATGCAACATGCAAAAAGAAGTGAGCCATGTGCAACACCAAGATGAGAACTGGCATTTGTAGCTACTCCCAAAACTAACATACTTTCAAAGAAAACAATGGACTCACTGAGTCACCATCATAACAAACAAAACTTAAAGTAATTATTTTCCAGAAAGAGAATATACGATCACACAGTTAAATCTGTCACTATTCCAAGTACATTCTCTAAAAACCTCAGGTCATTTTCCCATATGCTTATATTTTTTTATGAGAAAGAGAACTTGGCATTTCTCACTGCAAAATATAGTGGCATAAATAACAAACCTGCTGGTAACCAACATTTCCCTGAATTGTCCTTTTCTGGGGGGAGGGAGGGAGGAGAAAGAGTGGATCAAGGGCTCGGGAAGTATTTTTGGATTTTAAAGAAATCTCCTGATTGAGTAGTTGATCTCTCAGTGTAAAACACAGTGCTATGAATTATATTGCCAACGCTGAATGATAACCAATGACACAGATATTTAATGGCAGTAAACTGCACTGGCTGAAGAAAAGCAGTGCAATTAGTTCACACTTTTGCAAACTGCCCAAGAGTTGCAAATCTGTTTCAGAGAGCAAGATTTGAAACCAATTAACTTTCCATCGATCTTTTTTCCCTATTATGTCAGATTTTTAAAACTGTGTAATTTTTTGCGAGTGACAGAAAGAACACTAAAATGTTTAATACAGCAGATGTTAATTTTGACTCTTAAGGTATTAAAAAGTTTGGGCTGTTTACTAGTACTGCAGTTATGTCCCCTGACAACATAATACGAAATGTACACTTGACTGAGACTATAAGCTTCAGTTCACTTTGGACATTTCAGGATGCATTTGCCATAGATACACCAGATAGATACTCCAGGCTGCATAAGCATCCTTGACTTTTTCTTATTAATCATTTAATCTTTCAAGGCAGTCTCTCTCATCTACTTTTTTTTTCCCCGGTAAAGATCTTCAATCAACAGACTATTTCTTTTGATATGCCACATTCTCCCTATCACTCCATGAAAAATACTCCTTCTTCCTCTTCAATCAAACACTTTCTCCCCCAGCAACAACCAGTTTCATTCTCTGACCACTTGTACTGAAGCAGCACCCCTGCTCACACTTCTCCCCTCAGAGAACTGCTAATCCTGCAAAAGGAGCTATCCAAAACCCACCAGCTGCCGAGTGCATTAGTCCGTACACGAGACACAGCCCTCAGTCCGGCAGTAACCTGGAAAGCTGCATGCATATTCTCAACTCACATTTCAAAAATCTCTTTCTGTCTTGTTTAAATGTCATGGAACTTTTAGCCTTTCGTCTATGAGTTTCTGCTTGCAAAAGAACAAAGCTCCTTATTCAGAATCAAGTTTTACGATAATATACCTCTGCTTTCCAGCTGCTGTGCTTCCTGAAATAAATGTATTAAGCACAAAGGAGGAAAGTGTACTTGCTTTTCCTCCCCTCCTCTCACACCCCTGCACATTTCTAGCATTTTTTCAAGCTTCCAAAAGCCACTGAATCAGAAATAACCGCAGCCATTCACAAGGAGCTGCACAAAACCAGCATCTCTCCAGAAACGGGTCCCATGCTGGGACACTTGCCTCTGCCCAAGACCTCTCGTGACACACGACGCGGGCTCCTTGCTGCAGTGCAGACTGTCAGTTTACTCAGTTTGAACTTTCAATGCAGAAATTCAGCATGATGCAGTCAGCCAGATAAAGCAGCACTTACCTTAATTGAAATCTTTTCTCTGGTAAAGCTGGTGCATCAGTGAAATCAACAGTGATCTGGGGGTAATCTAAGTTTCAATCAACACCCTCCGGGTAGCTGCATGCTGCTCTGCCTGGTTTTCGTTTGTGTTGAACTCTTCACTGTCTAACAGAGAGAGAGAGAAAGATGAGCTGAAATCCTCGGAGGTTCCTAGGGAGCGAGAGAAAAAGCACCAAGGCTATGTATCTTCACATGAGATTCTCAGCAAGTGTGCTCGGGTCTGGGAGATCGTGTAACTGCCGTGATAGGCTCCTGTCATGTCCCCTGAGCCGAGAGATGATCATTGACCTGATTAGCTCTGAACACTCCCTACACGCAGAGAAAGCACTGAAAGGATTGGTGGGTCGCAGGGGAATTGGGAAAGGCACCAAGGCCACTTGGGAATCTTCATTCTTCCAGACTAATGGATGTGCTACAGCTGAGGCTGTAATTTGTGAGGAGGTTATGAACAATGTTAACCATCTGAGGACTTAAACAAATGCGTTTTTGCATGCTGCTTCTCAAGGTGCACCAGCATACAACACAGTGTGAGCTGAGTAATTAGAAGCTGATGTAGCTATTTCCTAATACAAGGCTAGCTGTATGAGATGTTCTGTAAGCTGAGAGATAAAGTGGCTCCAGACCCTGGGGACAATAGCAGTAAATGGTTATAGTAAGTGAAATTAGCATGGTGGATTCAGGTTAACCCCCAGATGGCAATCAATCACTATGGAAAGAAAAAGAAAAGAACAACAAAACCCAAACAGTCTGGGATTATTTAAGAAGTACTTGTAGCAATTTAAATAAAACGTAGAGAAAGAATGCCAATTAATTACAGAAAGGACTCTTAAAGACAGAGATAAAATCAGTAGCAAAGCACATAAATACAAGTTCTCAACTCTTGTAGTAGAAGAAAAAAAACCACAAGGAATGCATTTAAAGGATATAATTTACCTTTCACTTATACTGATACAAATAAGAATATGAAAGATGACAGCTCAAATCTGAATGGAAAAAAAAATAGCATGAAAGAAGACTGAGGTGTATTTTCTACTGAGTTTTGTTTCTAAGATATTACAGAAACTACATCTTTGTATACTAAGTTTCAGGCTGATGTGCTCAAATGAGTCCAGCCAAAGTATGCCAACTTTTAGGACTATCCTCATCTGCTTCCTTCTTCTTCTTTGACAACAATTACAATACTAGCCAGTTGTCTCAATTTTCTGCCCAGATTTATCCATGGAAATACTTGTCTGTGAATCGTGTTTATAGAGAGGCGTTCACAAGATACCATATTTAGTAATGGAGGTCCGATGCACCAATGGCAAATGGATGAAGCTGCATTGTGATATCAACTATATGAGAAGATTTGGAACCTATACTAGCAAGGAAAGTTTTATCATATCATACTCTATGAATGCTGCAACAACAATTATAAACATCTACTGAGATTCTTAATCAAATTTATGTCGGGCCTGTTTTTATTCTTCCTTCAAGTAAATTAGTATAATTTTATTTTTGTAGGATGAGTGGACAAGAAAGTGATTTGAAGTTGTTAACCAAATGACAGAGGAAACAGATTACACATTTACTTTCTGCAAGCATTCACATCAGAAATATAATTATTACAGAGAAAACAACATAATGTGACTCAGATCACTCAGAATTAACCAGAAAAGTTGAACCTCAAATTTACTTAGCAAGACACAGAAGACAATTATTTGTCACCATAACCGCTGTCACCCTAACTAAAATTCCTGAGAAACGAGCAATAAATCTAAGCTAAGTGCTTCATGTTCCCCCTGTGGTGTAGGAAGAGATTGACTTTTCTGCCCTAACGGTGGCAGCTAATGATTTTCATGATCCTCATCTGTAAATGTCTCTCTCTATATGCACTGGTCAAAAGCTCCTCATCTGCAAAATCTGGATAAAAAGACAGCAATTTTTTTTTTAGAATATACATTATCTTTTAATATGATTTACAGAATATCTATCACACAGAGACTACCATTTCACCTGGGTCTAATAATAACAAAATAATAATTAATCAAATAAGAAGGCTTTTACATGTGTTAATATGAAATGTGATCACCTTCTTGAGCTTGACTAAATGGGTTTCATGTGTCAAGACTAAGGTGATTTGCTGCTACAAGCCCTCACTGAAAAAAAGGTTGCTTTCCTTATCCAGAAATTTGTACTGCAGAATGGGCAGCCAGTCATCCCAACACTTAGATCTTATTTGTTCTGACATGGCATCCCTTATGAAACAGCTAATCCGCAGACAAACACTGTATTATTTATGATTTCAAATACAATCAAAGAAGTTATATATGAAAAAGGCCTTATTAAGATCATCTAGACAGCTTCTGTGCCTGAAAGCTTCCAATTTCAGATGTCTCACTATTTTGTCTAGCTGAATCCTAACTCTAACCAGCCCTGAAATCTTCCACAATTTTCTTAAACAACCTAGTAGATCTCAGTGTCAGGAATACCTATTACTTGCTTTTCAAAACTCCTTCAGCAGTTTTATAATATAATTCCAATCTTACAATATTGATTTCCTTTTCACCTACTATTCTGATAGTCTTTTTACAGTTCAAAGGTCAACATTAATCAGAAGTTCATAATATGCAAGTGAACTATCTCAACTGATCCTTACTGCACGTAAAACTCTGAAAGAGAAAACTGTCCAGAGAAGTGACTGAAGCATGAAGTGACAAAATGTGAAGAGACAACATGATTTAAGTTTGTGCAGAAATCACTGGGACTTACTGTTTGCTTGGACAATTGGGCAAAAAATGAGCATTTTAAATTCAGAGTTGACAAAAAGAAACAATAATTTGAATCACTTGTAAATCTTCCTGCAGTATAAACAACGGAATGGAAGTCAGTTGTCCAAGATCCATCTCCCCATCCTAAATATAACTTAAGGTTTTGATTTTGGTTCCTAACAATCATCTGAATAAACAGACCAAGGTTGTTCAGAGCAGGAAGCAAAAATGATCAGAAAAGAACTACGTCTTTAGAGGGGCTAATACAACTACACAGACAATAAAAATTAGACAACCCTCTTGGCTCATAATTCTTATACAATGTGGCAGTACAATAAAGCAGTGGACACAAAAAAGAGAAAGAAAAAGGGATAATTTTCTGTAAAATCTATAGTTAAACTTTTGAATTCACTATCACATGCCATGCATGACTGTGGAAAAGAGTTAATACACATGTGAGAAGATTTTAAAGTCACAACAGCATTTAGAATGTATACATAGCAATAAATTTTCTTTTTTCAGAACTATTATTCATTAAGAATTAAAATTACTACCTTAAGAACAAGTGAAGATAGCATGGGAAAAAAATAATACGATTCTGTAGTAAAATTTATAAGAACTTTGCGACATCATTGCATAAGCCGTAGCATATTTACTGTCAAAGGTTACTAGATATTTGCTTCATTGAAAGAGTAACTTAGATGTACTGGGGTATGTTTTAGCAGATTAATAGGATTTATTTATTTTTTTAAAGCTTTATTTCCTAAATTAGTCATTTGAATAAACTGAATGCCAACAAAAATACATAATCAGTAATCTTTTCCAGTGTTAATTTCTTTATTATTGTGTTACCATCTTCAGTTTAGAGACAAAACTAGTGCAGCACAATACTTCACCATGCATCACTATTAATATACCTCTATGGCCTTCTGCTCTGTAAGAACAGTTATAGTCCACTATAAGCTAATATTTTCATAAGCGCTCAGCTGAGCCAAATCACACATATAGTTGCCTGAGCTCAGCTGATGCTCAGGAACTAAAAGAACTAGAAGTCAGGAGTGCCTATACAAATAGTTTCACCATGCAGAATTTTTTTTCCCCTAAAATTGAAAAGATCTTTCGGTATGAAGACATATCATACTCAAAAAAATGTACTAAGAGGGTTATTTTTTCAGTAATTTCTTCCTTTTTAGTAACTAATTAAGAAAAAGTGGTATTGTCTGCTTCATTTTGCTGGAAAGATAGTAACTACAGGTATGAGAGTACTTTAGGGTAACAGCAAAAGCAGCAGAATAAAAGACTATGTAAGAGACAGAGTAAAATCACCCTTGTCCTTCACCTAAATCATCATGAATCATCCTTCAGAGATTTGTATATATATAATAAACCACCTAAAGAGATTAAAAATGCTTTGAAGTGTACCATTTGAACTTTCACAACCAGCATATCTTCCATGTTCTGGCAATCATTTTTACCCATTGTGGCTAGGGGCAACAAGACTAGATAACTCTCAGTAGTATCTGACAATTGCCATGCATTTTAACACTGGAATTTTACTCTCATTCTCATTAATTTCAAAAGCAAAAACTGAGCAGATTCAATTCCAAATTCTCGTCAGTACAGCTGCACTGATTTAAGTGGAACTGAGCAGCAGATTTATAAAGTAGTGAGGTCTCATGCAAAAGTAATACATCTTGTCATCAATTAATATTATACCGGAGTCCAAAGATCACCTTTCTGCAATATCCACTAATCTATTTTTGATATGGCTCATTTTTTTCCCCAAACCACAGTGAGTTATAGACAACATAGCAAGCTCGACTGCATCTAGCAAAGAGTTTGGACATTCAGCACTTTACTTCAGTGCCTTCTTAAACATGCTGTTGATGTTAAAGTAAAGATGTTATCTGGGTGGAGGGAAATAGATGAATCCTAGCTATACTCACTACAAAACTGCTCACTTCCTCAGGCCTTTCCTTCTGGTAGCTCTAGTGGCTCAGACATCTCCAAAGTGCTCTTGTCCTTATTTGACCACTGCTCTCACTTCCAGCTTAGCAAGAGTAATCAGTATTGTTCTTTTCACTTAGGCCAAACTTCCAAAGATAAGAAAAGTAGTACAACATATTGCTCTTAAGACATTTCCAATTATGAATTACATTATGCAATGTAGAATTTGAGCTACATTGTACACTTTTATTAAGTGACAGTGGTAGACTGACACATTTAAATACTGGTGCTCTCTACTTCCTTGGAGGCATCACTACAAAGTTGGAGATATTCAGGATGCACAAACATCTCTGGATTTAAGCAGAGGGTCACAAAATGCATAAAGAAATAAATGCAAGTTTTGGAGGCTCCTAAACCAACAACAGAAAAGTTCTGGAAGCGTAATGACAGTGGGAACAGCTGGTAGTACCTAAATCTATACACCTCAGTTCTGAAAGGTAGTCAAGGACATTGTTCCACATAAAAATAGGGAACTTGTGGGGAGAGAAGGTAGACAGTCCTATGAATCAAAGAAAGCATGGAAGAACAATATTTTTAAGGATTCATTCAAATCTGCTGAAGAGAAAAGAAAAATAAAGATAGAAGATGGGAAATTGAAATGGGCCACAAAAAAAAAGAGGGACTGATGAGGTAAAATTAAAAAAAAAAAAAAAAAAAAAAAAAAAAAAAAAAAAAAGAGAGAGAAAAGAAAAAAAAACAGGACAGAAAACTCAAATGCTAAGATGGTAAAAATAGAAATTTAGGAGCAGAAGGAAAGCAGGATTAGCAAATACAGAAAATCTCTTGGTTGGCTGATGCAGGAAAGTAGTAATGATAAACCTTACCTTTAAGTTCGTGCTGTGTGCCAATTTTTTTTAGGTCAGACTTCGTGACATAAGATAGGAGCAAAGGATAAAAGAGTGAACAAAAGAAGAAACTAGTATCTTTCTTATATGATCCAGAATTAATCCTTACCCAAATAACATGATTTTCTAAATGAACTGCACTATTACAGTTATGACTCTTTTTCAGTTCTACTATTCCATTAGAAAAATATACCTTGTATCAGTGGGGCATTAATGTTCAAGCATCAAGGTGAAATCTGGTCATCGACAATTACAAAGGAAAAAAAGAAAATTTGCAACTGTTCGAATACCTTGCTCGGCCACAGTATAGATCTGAATTATAAGGGTCGTTTCGCTAAATCATGAAACCCAAACTCTGTGCAGTTTGTTTGGAATACCTTTCTGTATGTACTGAGATCCTCGGGACTACTAAAATGGGATAGGGGAAATTTTACAGCTGAAGTCAGTTAACTTCTGCTGAAAATTTCTGTCTGCAGTACACCTATAAGTTTCTATTGAAAACAAGTTACACAGTGGTAACCAAGGGCATGGTTTTGCAGCAGAGTGTGACATAAAGTTTCAAGTCTGGGTCTCCTTTTGCTGGGGGCTATATACCTCCTTAACACATAACAGCAAAAACAGGAACATCCTGCAAGTTGTACCACAGGAGCAGTGTGGGAGACAGAATGACTCGGAGACATTCTTCGTAAAGTACAATTCCTCCCTCGCATCCTTCTTGTTCAGGTGAAGGGAACAGTGATTTGTGGCAGGACCTGTCGCAGCAGCAACTTACAACTTCCCAGTAAAATCTGTCTACTCAGTCCCTTTTGCCATCTATGTGCTTTAAGCATGCACAGATGCAGGGATGTGAGATGCTAGTGCAGAAACTGTGCAAGAATGCAATATACTGCCTGCAATCACATAAATATATCTATCCCTTAGACTCTATGCTCTCATCTATCTGAACAAGGAGAGGTTGCTTGTTCCCCTGAAGGGGACAAAACTGAACTGCAATTTAGTCTTGGGATTCTCACTGGCATTTTTACGGCTGAAGCCAGTTCTGCTACTTACTCAGACTAATACTATAAATCTAACACACATTAAGAACCACATTTTCAGAGTCATAAACCATCATATGAGTTCATTTTTTTTTCCAAGGGAACCACAGAGTTTTGGAATACCCACGGAAAATCAGTTTGTAAGAGGTGAAAACAACACCTCTGCCTGAGATTGTCCAAACACGGCTGGTTTCTGGAAGAGCATTTTACATTGGACAGCTTTTCCTTATATGATTCCTCTCTTCTCACTTTCAGTCTGTTCATTTCAGTCACAGTATGCAACTTTTTCTTTTTTATTACTATTATTCAGAAGCATTTTTTTTCTCTCCAAGCTATTCTAATGTACTTGTTTTCCTGCTTCTTACCTTGATATGATCTTTTTCCACTTTCTCATTCCTTATTTGTGTTTCTTCCTACACAATTCCAGTACCACAAGCTTTTCTTATGTTTTTTGTTGTTGTTGTTGTTTGTTTGTTTGTTTGTTTTTCTGGCAGTGTTAGAAGGAGAAGACAGAGAAAGAACAACAGCTCCATTTTTTTCCATATACATATAAAAAATTCTTACATAGAAAGGCAAAGAAGTGCGTTAGAATCGCTTTTAGCATCACACTCCCTTAACTGCTGTTCAGAAGGAGTTGGAAATGCTGTAAAGTAGCATTACTGGAAAGTTTCTTATTCCCAGTTCTCTCTTATTCTTCTTGCTCAGAAGCAAGTTTTGTTTCACATAACAAACATCAGCCTCTTGTCAGTAAAGGATAACTCCTCTCTATATATTAAGTAGGGAATAAGGCTGGGCTACATTATAAGAGTACCTGCAATATCCTTTTGATGCCATACCCTGAGAAAATAGCCTGATGTGAACAGTGATCAGCAAGACCAACTCTCATTTGGTGCCAACACTCCTTGCTTCATACATGGCAATGCTAGTTAGCACTTAGTCTGCCCTCTCCTAAGAGAGTACCCAAACTACACCATGCCAAGTTGGCATAAGGGTAAGGCAGTTCCCTGTACCTGTTTACTCAGCAGAATAGAACTTGTGGAGCTTTTCAGGAAATGCAAACACGACGTAAGTAATGTAGCCTTGTCCATGAGCCTTATCACAGAATCACAAGATGGCAAGATCATCATCCCAGAAGCATCGTACTACTTTCAAGTGGGTAGTAAGTGGCTTTCATGATCTAAAAAAACCTGAAATGTGTGAAGAAAATATAGGTCTTATTTTCTGGATACTGAGGAATACAAAGATTTCAATCTAGTACACAGGCACTGACACTGTTTTACAGCCTCTAACACTGCAAAATTTTCTTTGCACCACACACATCACAGAATCACACATTCTATCAAGAAACACTATGACAAATAAGAGAGAAGAAGACTGCATATCTCTGTGACTGTTACCTCACAGTGTGAGATAAGACTATCATGGAATCCTAGAACCACAGATCAGCTTGGATTGAAAGGGACTGTAAAGATTATCCAGTTTCAAAACTCCTACCATGGGCAGGGTTGCCGCTCAGCAGATCAGGCTGCCCAGGGCCCCATCCAACTCAGCCTTGAATGCCTCCAGGGACGGGGCATCCATAGGTTCTCTGGGCAGCCTGTGCCAGTGCCTCACCACTCTCTGAGTAAAAATTTTCTTCTAATATCCAATCTGAATCTCTCCCCTTTTAGTTTAAAACCATTCCCCCCTTGTCCTATCACTATCAGACCATGTAAAAAGTTATTCTCCTTTTTTACATGTTCCCTTTCAGTACTTTCCTATCCCCTCCCATTACAGACAGTACACTACATATCCTATGTTTGCTTATCTATAGTCTGTAAGAGTTCTGAATAAAATCATCACTCCCTTCTGCGGGTGTATGTTAATCTTCATCAGCTTCTTTCTGATCCTATCCCACACTTCAAAAATATCAGCCTGATGGGCCTATGTGATTGCTAGGTTTCCAAAGCTTTCCCTCAGATGCTTAGCAGGGATAGATAGAAGAATAAAAAGGCAATAATACAAAACTGTCTTCTTAACTGTTCCATCCTGTAATCATTATTTCCAATGGGATCTATGAATATCAGCATTTTAAAAGACACAGAGTCAGTCCATGACATGAAATTGAGTTTTAGGCGCTGGGATATTGAAGGGGGCAGAAGAACAGAGAAAACAATGAGCATCTTCTTTTGGGCAGCCCAAGCAAAAGCTGTCTCAGCTGCAGCCCTTTCAGTATGGGAAGAAGAAACAGTAGTCCGACAACATATCCTTAGAATCGCCTCCCACAAAAGGAATAAAGTACCACCATATTTCCAAGACCCAATTGAGAAAATACTGGAACAGAGCTTTATTATGGGCTTATTGTGGAAACCTGTTGGATGAGAACATGCTTCCACAATGCACAATCACTCTTTATCTCCTTTTAAGACAATATGGTTCAAGATAGTTGGCTAAGTAATGCAGTTTGTCTGGTTAAACTTAATAGAATTCTCTAGTCACAAAAGACATGATTTATAAAAATACATAGAAAAAAGTCTTCAGGTTAATAACTGTATCTTTTCTGGACAGGAATTATCATTACATGACCTTGTCCATTTGGGGTCATTAGCTTCTCTTTCTCTTTTTTCAGAATATAGAGGAATAAAAGATGGTTTAATTATAGCACTGGGAAATTATCTCCTTTTTGGCAGGGAAAAAGGGGAGGAGAAAGCATTATAACCACAATACAATGCTGAGACTGTAGGATATTACTTTAAAATATTTATTCTCAGTTACTTTCTCAGTCTTTTTTGCATTTGTAATAAGTAGCATGTTTGAAAGACATTCAAACATACAGAATCACAGCAGAAGATGTGAAAGGCAACAGGTATAGGCTTGATCCCTTAACTTCACAGAATTGCATTTTCTCTAATCATTACAATTTCTGTTTTGTGATCAGTGTGAAAATCTGCAGTATTAACAATGTCTGTTAAAAACAACATACAAGAAATGTAAACTCCTAAGAGTACTGTATTTTAAATTAATGCTATATATTGATTCATGTTAATTTCTCTCTTTACAAGTGCAGCCAACTAGCCTGTGTTCAGCCATCTCCAGAACCATCTATACTGATTATTAATCAGAGTTTGCAGAAACCTTGTATCTTTTTTTTTTTTCTTATTCATGAGGGTACTTCTGAGAATAGTAATTACACTACTTAGCCTTTATCTAGTGCTTCTCATCTTTCAAGTACTTTACAAATATTAATTCACTAATTAATCTTTCCAACAACTCTGATTACTCCCATTTTACAGATGGAGAAGCGTTAGTAGGAGAGGGCAAGTGACCTGCCTGAGGACATGGAAAGTAGAGAAAGGGAAGAAGGCTAAGGGGAAAGAGGCTTATAACTAGAAAGAAATAGAGGCAGATGGAACAATTATGATTACAGTTCAGCAAATAATCACATTCCACTGAAGAATTCAACATACCAGAGGAGAACATGCAGAATTAGTCCCACAGCACATTATACAGCCACTCAGTGTTCCAAAAGATCCACTGATTAAAAAAAATGGAACTGACAAATGAAATATACTGTACAGCTACACAGTATTTCAAAAACAAAATGCTGTCTGTTATTAGACATTGGCAAAACTGTAAAAATAGTCATGAGCCAAAAACTAACATCAGAAAACTATAGAATTCTAATTTATTGGACATTGGACATGTTGCAAGGATATCTGTTCTTAAAGTTGGATCAATTAAATACAAAGGCTGCTCAATAGTAATGGTATAAATTCAGTTACCATATCTATGCCCAGTTCATTTTGCAGTGTGGGAGTCTCACTGAAATTATCCTGTCGGTGAGGCTAGACCTCACATGAATCTATATGGAACAAAATAGATTTATCCCTTAAGCCTTGCTTTTCTGCTTTCCAAGCAACTTCTTTCACCCTCTAAGTACTCCATGCAATTTTTTTTTCTCAGTTTTACAGTAAAAAATTCCTTTTACTCCTGTACATGGCAGAAGCATTTGAATTAGATGATTCTTAAGATCTCTTCCATTTTATATTCTATGATTTTAATCCATACCTCCCAAATTATTTCAGGAAGACAATTATGTATTGTATAGAACTACATTTTTATTAAGGCTATAAGAGATACAAAATTACCTGGAATTTTGGTCAGTGACTGGGGATGTGAGAAACACAGGCTAAAACCATGAATGGAATGTCTGAGTGACCTGAGTACAAAAACTGCACTGCAACACAGCTGATAGGAACTTGAGGATTAGTTTTGGATTAGTGTAGAATCTTAACAAGTGTACTGTGCATGTCTACTCAAATTAAAAATCTCCAAATGATTAAAAAAAATAGTCAAAGGACTATATGTTCCTTGAAGGTTGAAAGCAACCTAAAAAATACTAATGCCTGCACAAGATGTATAAAATATACAAACAATTGGTTTAAGTAGAAACATCTCACATTTCACCTCTTTGAGAAGTTTTGTTCTCTTCTCCGCCGTTCTGTTACAAAAATTGATAGGGTAAATGTTTGCTTCGGTTGCACTCTATGATACTGCTATGATAGTTACATTTATGATATTTATGGACACTTTTTATATAATACTGTATTGTGTTGACCAATGAAGACAGAAGCAAAGTGATGAACATTCTTGAACGTACTCGTATAATCATAGCTTCCTCACTACATTGATATCCCTGATAAGAATGAAGAGACATTAATAGTGCACGAAAATAAAACTTAAATTTCAACCAGTACAGAAACATATATGCTGCAAAGTCCAGTGTGGGGAGCTCTTACTCTTGCACCCTCTCCTTGCCTTCCTCAGATTACTTTCTTGTCTAAAGATGGCCCAAGAATGAAAAATATTTACTTATAGAAGAGATGCACCTATTCTGTATCTTCAAAAATTATCTGCATCCCAAGTCCTAAAAACATGGAAGCAAGAGATTATCCCCTCCCCCAAAATAATTAAAATATATATTTTAAAAACATATATATTTCATCACTTCACCCTTCTGGTGGCTGTAGGCAGCAAGAATATCTGTTAGCCTTTTCTCCTTGAGACCAGTCAAGCCAAATTTACTCAGTCTTCCATCCTACATTAAGTGCTCCCACTCTCTTATTATCTTGGGGGTCCTTCACTGGACTACCAACCCATATGTCCATGTCTACCTTGTATTGGGAGCCTAGAACTATATGCAGTGCTCCTTATGTTTTCCTGTCAGTTCCAGATAGAGACAAGGATCAGTTCCCTTGTCTTGCTGGCAGTGCTCTTTCTAATGCAGCCCAGGAGTTTGAGGACTACGCTTGCCCTAAAGGCATATTGCTGGACAAGGTTCCATTTGTTGTCTACCAGGATTCTAGCTTTTTTCTACAACACAGTCTTCCAGCCAGTAAGCACCCAGTACATTGTGCTGCTCAGGGTTATTGCTCTCCAAGTGCAGGACCTTGCACTTGACTTAGGCGCGTTCCCATTCAGTTCTTTGGGCCTTATAGCAATAAAAGAAACTTAATGCCTCATGGCTCAGGCTGTCACTGTAGGTATGTGGATGATGGGAAACTTCTGCCCCAGAGGAATTTAACGTCTAAAAGAAAGATACAGATTTTATTTATATGTCTCCAGTAATATATTCGGAAGCTTCTGAGCAAGGAAGGATCTTGGAAGTACTCATTATAGAAACTTAATTATTGTTATAGATCTAAGTTTTTTCAAATAGTATTACTATTTATTTATTTTACATGAGAACTTGACAGTGCTGTGTACTTCAGTGCAGTATGCTACACTGTAAGATAAGAGTGGTTATCAAGGTATGGCACATGGTTCTTAAATATTGGAACCTAGAAAACTAGCTTTGCATACCAGCTTATCTTTAATTAATATTCATTAATATTATGTGAATATTGCTAATGCCAATATTTTCAAGTATTTGAGGTTATTCTAGGCTAGGGAGGAAAGTATCAGCTTTATTTTTCTAGTTGTCTTTATGTTAGCACTTGCTTTAACTTTGTATTCTTCAACAAGGAAACAGTATGTAATTATTTTGGATGTCGTCTTTTATTGCTTAATTAAAAGCTATACAAAATGGAATAAAGTAAACTCTCTCTATCACACTGACATTTGCACAGCAGCACATTTGCAATCAACTGAAAGCATATTTGTCCAATGTCATTAATGATATAAAAGATACAAATTATTTATTTATGAAGAATATTAATAATGAAATATTAATTTGTTGAAGAAAACACAGTATTAATAATAAATAGTAATGATCTCCATGGCCATGATACCAGGATGACATTTCTCTAATTTGGTTTAGAAAGTAATTAAATACAGACTTATAATCAGAACAAAGAACACTACTGCCTTGTAAACAGTGGCAAAATACTCACTTCTGAACAAGTTCTAAATAAGCAAATGAAAAAGTGTGTTGTTATAATGGATTCATTTGCTATGCTGTACCACTGAACTGATGTGAATTCTAAAAGTGCCATGTTTTCAGAAAGAAAATTATGTTCTAAGATAAGAAACATGAAGTCTAGGTGTCAAAAACAAAAACTGAAAGTAAAAATAAAAGTGTCTATACTTTTTGTCATTTATTTTCTAATAAAGCAAAACCATGTATGAGATTAAAGATAAATCTGCATGGATCACTATTAGAACCTTCTTCAAAACAGAGAAACAAAGAAAAACAACATAATGGCTAGGATTGGACAGAAAAAAAATCCTTTATCTGCATATAATTATGGATCTAACACAACAGATTCATCGGCAATGTCAGCTGGAACTCACAATGTCTAAAAGTATGTGCTATTTTTCTTCAACAGGTTTTTTCTAACTTCTTCAAATAAGTACACCAATGCAAGTGGCCCTTCTAAATAGCTATGTTGTTTTTCAAATGTTTGGGGATTTCCTATTACTTATGTCTAGATTTATCTGAACTTTTCATCCTTTATATCCAAAGTTCTCAGTCATTAAAATATCTTGGTTTTTTGTGTACACAAAAAAATCTTCCATTTTTTCTAAACTGCTTTTTGAAGTATACAGGGAATGCACAATGCCTCATTCTATACCACTAAGTTCAGAATGAGGCATATTTCCAGACATTTGGTTTTACATATATTAGCAATGTTTCAATGCAGTTCCATACCACAAAGCTCAAGAGTATCACATTTGTAAAACATCAGATACAAATATTCATGTTATAGAACTTGTGAATGGTTTTATCCTTGACAGCAAGCAGACTGGGAACAATTGCATCTCCCACAGGTGTATGTAAGTTAGTCTTATTTAGGTCAAATACTGGTAAAAGTACAGCAGGGCACAATGAGCTAACTGCAAGTTAGCCAAGCAAACACATTCTTCACAATATCACTCTCAGCAATCAACAAGTCTGAGACCAAAATAAACAATGCAGAACTCATCCTTTATGTTCCAACAAAGAAAAAATAAAGAAAAGAGTACACATTGTTATTTGTTTCACAGCAGTCTCAAAGAAGGCTGTTCCAGTGAAGATTCCAGGGGAGATCATTTTATTTTTGGACTAACATATGGAGGCCCAGACCTTGTATACATTTCTTAAAGAGAATATCTTTATTCGCGCAGATGAAAGAAAAAAAAAAATCAATGAAGCCATTAAATCCCATCTTAACATTTCCAAAATTGACTTCTGAAGTCATAATCACGTTCATATCCACAGCTTATTGAAATTACTTATGAATAAAAAGCCCTGAGTATGTGAAAAATACACTGATCATATATATATACCTGTATATATGTAATTAAAATGTGAAACTTACTAATAACACATTGATTAAATATTACATTTTTGTGATATACATATGTACACGTAAAAGGAATTATTCATGAGAAAAAGTAGTGCCCAATATGCTGAAGAAATCAAAGCATTCAGAAGTTTTCAGAAGGTCTGCTTTGGTGAAAATTTATAGATTTTCACAACCTAAAAAGTCCTCTAGTAAAGAATGCCGCAACTCTCCTGCAATATTAAAACTGCATAAGCCTCTCATGAATTTTTATTTCATTGAGTTTGCGCCACCACAATTAATAACCGATCACGATTAATTAAGTCTAGTCATCTAGGCTACCAATGACACCATTATTAAATAAGAATATCAGGAGGGTTTTGTCCACTTGAACAGAGAAACCTTTCTGAAAATCAGATTTATTGTTCCTGGGTGGCATGTAGCTCTTGCTCCTACAAATACAAAAAAATCATAGACAATTTGCTGAGATCACGTGCTAAAATTTTAAGCAGTTATCAGGTGAGTAAAATCCCACCATTGCTCACTACAAGCTTCCTTTAGTGTTAACGTATAGAAAACAAACAAACAAACAAAGCACACACCTTGTTCTCTGAAAAGATATATTCAGGTCAATTGTTTTGTCTCTTTGTCTGTCAGGCTTTTATAGCAACATTTTCTAGCTTACCAGGCAGACATATCTGCAATCTTTTGAGCTAACTTTACGTCATGTCACTTTACTATAGTAACGATCAGGTAGTACACCTGAAGTCCAGATGGTTTTCAGCTAACCTGAAGAGTACCTGGTAAATTTAAAAGTGCAAAGCATAGGTATTATGCTTTAAGATCCTAAACATATCTTGTAAAACTGCTGATGTACTGAAAGCATATCATTTAGTTACACACATGCAAGTCTTTAACTGATGGGAACTTCAGCATTAAGTTTCCTAGCTTAAAGCTATTTTTGTATATTTATGGTCAAATGTTTACATAAATGGTCTCCTACTACTATTTACTCTTTTTAAAATGTACTTGTTTTTATCAAAGCAGTCTTAACCAGATTTTGATCTGCTTATAAATGTTTTTATATGACACATGCTGAGGGAAGGAATAGAACATGAGGAATAAATCTATGTGCATTCACTTCTATTTATGATGTATGTTATTTTACTTCTTTTAAAAGTAAAATTTAAAGATTTAAATCTTTTCACAAGTATGCTTTCTCTACAGGTTGTACTTTGAATATAAGATATTAGCCACTCTGACTTTACTATTTTTACCTCTACCTTGCCATGAAGTCCCACTACATCTGAGGAAAACTGAAAGGTAGGACTGACATTTGTGAGAATAAAAAAAAACACAGCTCGGGTGAGTTGCTCTGTTCCTTAACAAAAACAGGTTTATGCTACAATTCCATTAGAGGATAAAACTGTTCATTTCATAAGTGGCGGAAGGGAGAGAAAAGCTGGGAGAGATAGCTTTGGAATTTCACTGCGAAAGGGTCATGTGAGTCAGGTGTAGATGTGTGATAGCTGTTTCCATAAACAATATGGGAATTCCGTAAATGCCTTATTCTGATTCTGGTATATGTGCAACTATTACCATTTTTCATATAGCAACAAACAATGCAATAAACAATTTCCTTCCATTATCATGGTGGTTGCATATTCCACTTTCATGGAAACAGTAGGTGAGTGTTGTTAGATACACGTTCTCTTACTGACAAAACAAAGAAATCTCACCTTTCCACTGAATGCTGTATCTTCTTCTGAAAATTAGATATACTCTCTATCACAATAGCAGACATCCCTTAGGAAAGAACAGAGGCCTAATAAAAAGCAAATACTTCCACTAACTACACCACCCTTTTATCTGGGACTTGAAAATTTTCCAATTAATGACACAATCAATTTCAAAATGAAAGGTATCCTCACTACACTAAACACAAATGTTGTGATTTCAGTTTTTTTTTCCTTAGGTTTTGTTGTTGTTTTGGGGGTTTTTTGGAAGAAAAAAAAAAAAAGGTTAAAGTTTAGCTGGTTACTTCATTCTTAATTAGGCTTAATATAAATTCAAAACACTTTTTAGCTAGATTTCTGTTAAGATTTTACTGATTTACATGTGCATTTTCTTGAAATAACTGAAGCAATTTTGAATATAAAGACATAGATTGCTAAAATCCCATTTATTTAAATAAGGTCAGACTTTCAGCTTTTGATGTTTATGTTATTTCATCTTTGTACGTCTTTCTTCATAAGTGCTAGGCACAGGGCAAATGAAGTCAGTGGAATAAAGCATAGATGGAATTGGCATTAACACTGCTTGCTATTGTTTACCCCAACAATACAGTATGGTTATGTGAAAATAAAAATGTTATAATGAGAACAGACTGTGGAACAACATGAATTCATTCTCATAATAGTGACTGTAATGTTAATGGGACACTGTTCAAACACAACCCATCTCATTGCAATTTAAGCAATTTAATAGTATGTCCATTCCCAGTTGCAATTTGCTTTTCTTCTTACTGTATTAAGTAAACTCATACATTATGTAAATTAAAAAAGAAGATAACACACCTCATACTGATCACTTCTGATCTCCCCATCTGTCACTGTATAATTTGTGAACTAACAGATATTGCAATAAAACCTCTGTAAAACCCATTTCAGTACTGATATTCCATTTCCAGTTCCTGATTTTTGTTCTCCAGAGATATGAAGGGCAAGAAAATCAATAGGAGTAGTCAGCATGGATTCTACAATAAGAAGTATGTTTGACCAACTTGATAAATGTCTACAATTGAATGACTGGCTTGGTAGATGAGAGAAATATAGTGGACTTCATGTATCCCATAAGATCCTCCGAGAGAAACTGATCAAGTATAGCTGGATGAATGAGGTAAATTGAACACTGCCTGAACAGGTGGACCCACAGAATGGTGATCAACAACACAAAGTCTAGTTGGATAGCACTGTACCTCAGAGTTCAATACGGTATACAAATCTGTTCACCACCTTCAAACATGATCAAATAATTTATTAATTATGTGTCCATAAAGCAGGGAGATCTTACAGGGTTGAAATAATGTCAGGTTAAAATACCAGGATCTGGATGAAGAAGATTAAGCTAAATTTGAAGATCCTTTCAGCTGCAGCCCAGGAACAGAATATGAATTACATCAGTCAGTACTCTGGCTATCTGTAGCAGCAAGAAATGACAACATGATATTTCTAGTAACACTGCAGAAGTGGCAAACGTAAAGTATTCAAATAAAGGGAGCTTTTAGGTCTTGAGGCAGCAGCATAAATAAAACAAGGACAAGATGCTGTTTGATCACATTCAATGTACTCCAAAACCATTATTTCTCAAAGCAAATAGGATGTCTGTGTCAGTCTCCTGCAGTTTTACCATGGTGGGTTCTTTTTTGCTGTTGTTATTTGACGTTTAAAAAAAATTGTTGGACTGTAACTGAAACCCAGATAATGTATGTTCACCATACAAAATCTATCCATATATAACACAAAGATATTTGATTTGATTCAGTCTTGATTTGCTACAATACTCAATTTCTGAAATAATCATTCTTGCTTTTTTCCCCTTTGTTAAGAGTAATTCAAGGGCCAGCCAAAGAGAGCATCTAGCCAAGCTGAGTAATTCTTCAGTAGCTCTGTAGTTATGTCACTGTCAGCAACCCAGTCAGCAATTGCAGAGCTAGCTTTTGTTTTTTATTGGTCAAGAGGTGCATTCATGCCTTTGAGCAGAAAATGTACTACTATTCAAGTTTTGCATATGAATACACTCATTACTATATATGTATCTCCTCTCAGTGGCCTTAGTAGAAAGCAGAAAATTTCTCTTATTAGGCATCATTTTAATTGTCTTACATTTTATCTCTGTTGGATTCAACTGAATTGATGCTGCTTCTAGAATTAGAATTGCAGTTGTTTTTAACCTGGCATCTTAAAATTAATTCTACAGGAGGGGACAGGTAAGCACTCTATCATGTTAAACCTTAAGCTGGGGGTCCGCTGATGATCCAGACAGAGAAGTCTTCTGATACTCTATTCCTACCTCTGCATTAAATAGAAACCTATAATTTAAAAATATAGTAAGCAATTGAAACTAATTTGAGTGTTTCTGTGGCCCAGAGGATATACCCATATTATTAAGCTAAACAGTTTCAAGTAGGTACTGCAATCTATCATTCATACTGCTAAATCATCGGAATAGTTTCTGGCATGTTTGTGGACTTGGTGTCTTCTTGCAAGCATTCAGATGCATGGCTTAGATGGTAGCAAAGGGCCAAGAAGCAATTTGCAGGAGACAATCTTGCTTTTGAACCTAAGAAAGTTTACTTACATTGATGTGAGCTGCTCTCTGATTTTTAGCCTCAGTGCCAGAAAATGGTCCCGGTGAGTGTGTTTCATTCCTTGATACGGGCAAAGCCAAAGTGACAATGATCTCTATGGAAAACTTCTTATGATTTCCCATCAAGCTATCATGAAGAATGCATCACCCGTTATATCAACTTTCGAGAACATCTAAAAATATTTTTTCTCACATGGCCGCCAGGCACACACCTAAAGGCCATGTATCGCTAATGAAGACAGATAAACAGGATCAAGAGGAATTCTTAGCAATTCTGAATAAGTGAACAATCATAACTAGACACTGATGATGTGACATCATGATTGAAAAACTAATCTTTGTGGTAAATAGCAGATTTGCATACTGTTTAATAAGAAATCAATAAGATTTCAATCAATTTCAATAAGAAAACAAAAAACAGAAGCCTGACATTTACAACACAAATAAGTGAATGGTTTCTAAACTTCAGAACATTGCACGCTTTCTCAGGTTGCTGAAAAGCTTTTTATATTGTTCAAGGTACTTTTTGTATTTACCATCTCCAGCTCTGACTGGTCTTTCTGGAAGCAGACTATCTCAAAATACAATGGTTTGGAGGTATTTGTCCTCCACGGAGGCAAGTACAGAGATAGCATTCAGTCTTAAATTTTTATTCGGTTCCCAGAATAAATCATCTCCATGGTGGAAACATGAGGTTTGATTTTTTTCCTCTTTTCTTCCTCACACTATCAAAAAATCTATTTTACAGATGCTAAAACCTGTTTCTGTTAGGCATTTAGGAGAAAAAAAATATAAAAAGATCAGTTATCTCTTTGTTCATTATTGTGAGTATTGTTTGTTTTGAAATTTTCAAAGAAGGTTACTTTCTTGTTAACTGCAATTAACACTGATTTCCATGCCATTAGTCAAAGGAGATGCAATGTCCCACAAAGAAACAGAAAACAAAACAAAACAACCTTGCAACTGTTTAGTATTTTAATGTGGTATACAATGTTAAGGAAAATTATAAAACATTTTCAGATAAGCAAGAGCCAGATCCAACTCTTCTTAACATAGATCAGAAAACTCCCATTGATAGAAATTGATTTTGGATGAGACCCAAAACAAGTTAAGAATGCAATAAAGTATCAACAGCCAAGCTGTACTCACTGCTATTTGCTAACTATTTCAAGATGGAAAATAAATAGGTGAATCCTTGAAAAAAATGTCTACCATGGAACATTCGATTAAATTATGGGTTTGCACTAAAAGGAGTTCGATGCTATTTGGGGATAGCCTTTTCTATAGAAAACAATTATAGTTTGTTGATTGCAGTCATGTCCTTGATATCACTAAAACTAATGCTTGAGAACTGAAAGAAGAACTGATATTTGGGGAATGGTTTTAAGCTAAGACAAGGGAGGTTTAGGTTAGATATTAGGAGGAGGTTTTTCACACAGAGGGTGGTGACGCGCTGGAACAGGATGCCCAAGGAGGTTGTGGATGCCTCATCCCTGGAGGCATTCAAGGCCAGGCTGGATGTGGCTCTGAGCAGCCTGACCTAGTGGTTGATGACCCTGCACATAGCGGGGGGGTTGAAACTAGATGATTATTGTGGTCCTTTTCTACCCAGGCCATTCTATGATTCTATATTTTCCATGAACTATGGTGAAAACATTTCAGTACCAAACAACTAAAGGAACACATATCTGCTCTAGAAATTACTTGGGCTTTCAATATCGATTACTTTCACAGTAGCATTCTTAAATGTTAGGGTAATAGAAACACAATTGTTAAAGTTATGCAAAACTCAATTTCTTTTGCATAGAAAATCTGACTTCTGAATATGGATCATTTCTCTCAAGACAGAGAGAAATTGACACTTCCACGTTGTGAAATATTAAAAAAAAACCAAACAATATTTAACGAACAATATTCTGGAGTCCCTAACACTGAAAAAAAATCATTTTGATTCAAACCTAAAATACTTAAGTTTGATTCTCGTCATTAGTTAGGTTAATCTTTTTTGGCACTATATTTTTTTTCTATAGGAAATAAAGTTTGAGAGCTTTATGCCCTCACTTTTTTAAAACATAACCAAGATCAAATGCCCATGAGCACGCATACAGAGAGAATTGATTTAAATAATCTTGTTTAAATGAACTACTTAGAGTGGAATATTTCATTCAGCTTTTTTTTTTTTTCCTTATAAAAGCTGTTGTTAATAATGGAAAGCAATCTATACGTTGAAAATCTTTATTGAAAAAATTATTCCAATAGAATATTTGGTATGCATAAAGTGAAAATTACATGAATTCCTAATAGTTCTGCTGAACTACACAATATTTTTTTTTGTGAATTAGATTTCTAGAACGAGACACTGGAAATTCAGACCTCCTACTTGCCTATCAGATATTTCACATGAGCTATTTTGTCTATTTGACTCAGTATCTTTGCTGCAATGAAATATTTTCTATAATTATGTATAACTTCAGATGTAAAATAAATGTATTACAATTGAGGTGTTATTATCTAGTTAGGTCTATGTGACATATAAATCTCGGTTTCTATGATGGAAGTCATTAATTTTTAAATCTTATTGAATAATAGATTGTTGCTACTGAGAGCATTAAAAATGTGCATTTGCTTCAAGCAGTTTTGCTTAACATTTGACAAGATTCTTTCAACTAACTGAAAAGATTGCTTAAAAAAAAAAAAAAAAGAAAGAAAGAAATACCAGTATGAGTGAACTACTATCACCCTTCGGACTCGATGTTCACAGTATGATCCTCCCTATCAGTCTACAAGCAGCATCTCTAACTGCAATCTGCTTCTTTGGAGTCAGGCTGTGCTTTGAACATCTGACTCCCTTTTTAGGTTCACTGCCTGCCAAAATAGTCCATTTTCTCTGGGAAATACTATCAACAGCTTGTTGATTATTTTCAGGAAATTCATGAGGGCATTACTCTAACAGTTTACAGGAAAAAAAAACCCACAACTCCTTGCATGCTCTTTGGGATATATCTATGGAGTAGCAGTTTCACAACAACAGTTTTATTTCAAATCACAACATCCCCATAGCACCAGGCAAATAGGTCCATAACAATTTCTGAAACCCTTTCTTTGATATTATACCCCTCTCAACTGATAAATTAGTTTCTCATAACACAGAAAAAAAAATTCCAGTGGAAAAATAAATAATAGAATAATTAGATAAAATAAGAGCTTTATTCTGCTTTATGCAAGCTAAATCTCAAAGGCCAATGTCACAATTTTTCCTGTATCATAATTTTCAATTGTACAAATCTACAGAATCAGTTACTATGCAGAACATGAAATAACACAGTTACAGAAATTATACAGAAATATTAAAAAAAAAAAACACCTTAGCTGTGCATTTCTTGAATTAACTTATTTCAAATGGAGCAGCTATAGGAAAAGACTGAAATTTCCAGTCTACGCAAAGGGGCGCCCCAGTCAAAGAAAGGATCCTAAACAAAAACTGTTCCAGAAGTCTTGTTAATTCCTGCATACAGCGTCTGATATGAAGCAAGACACAGAGGTTCCTTGAGTTGTTGTGAACTCATGAGGACTGTGATAATTCTGAATCCTACCTGCTATTGATTGCTCAAACACATTCTGGTCTGACAGGAAAAATAAAAGCAAAATTTAGAAACTAAATAAGGAACATACAGATAAGATTTTTCCTGATAGAAGTTTCATATCTTCCTACACCTGGTAATACTCAGTCATAGAATAAATGAAAATGTGGACAGTCACTCATAATTTGTACATTCACTACTCCAGATAGAAGAAAGACATTTCTGTCTATCTCAGATGTTTACAGACCTATGATTTAGGACAGAACTGAGTTACGTGCTTATTTCTTCTCCTGTTCTGGATGCAATGAACCATACAGCATTCCTGAATTAAATATTTTTAAATCAAAAAATCTTAATAAAAATCCAGATATATTAATACCTTGAAAGTAATCTTTACAAACATAGACCTAGAAACATCATAAAAAGATAGAGAGTAATGATTTGGGGTTACCAACTAAAGCCCTTATGTGACTTCTCTTCAGAGGCAGAGTTATGGTCTGGATTTTAGTGGTCCCAAAATTAGAAAAAGTCGGAAACCATAGACAGTGAATCTTTAAAAACATCCAAGTATAACTACACTCCCCCTCTGGGATTTAATTACAGGTCCAAGTGTCACACTGAAAACAAATTTGTAATATATAACTTATAAACAAAAGGAAGAGGATTATTGTATTTTACCCTGGATGTTAGTCAGTCTGAATTATGAAATTATTATTATTATGAAAATATGAGATCATATTAACCTCATTGAAATAGTATTTTATTTTTACTGCTATTTTAAACTCAGATTTGTCAAATTGTTCATTCAAAATCTTACCCATCATCCCTTTGAAACAAACTTACTGTAGTATGAGGAACGTATTACAAGAACATTAATACAGAGAATTGTCTTTGATAGTTCAGAGCATCTTAAAAAGAATTCAACAGAAAAGACATATTAGGTTAATGGAGCTATGGAAAATCAGAGGATAAAAGCAAACCCCTATACAAATACAGCAGATCCTTTTGCTTTCACAGGCCTAAAAGCATTGGCAGAGTCTGGAGCACGAAGCATACAGTCACTGCACTCAAGCACTGATGAGAAGATAAAGTGAAAGTCTAAGGAGTCTGTGGAACATCTAACAAAAGGGAAGTAATTATTAAAAAAATAAGCAACTGAATATGTTATAATGTATATCCAGATATAGAGAAAATATAAAAATACAACTATATTCAATGCAGGACAAAAAATTGATGAGATGATCCATCAATGATAAGAAAATAACAAAATCGAGATTTGTAGAAATTATAAGATGCAAAGTTCTCCTAAATCACACTCTTACTTTCTCCCAACTCATCAACTACATCAAACTAACATTAACAGATTCCCAACAAAGAGAATACTCTACAGCCAAACAAAGATCACACTGATGATACAATAAAAGATGTATGCCAATCCTCACTGTGAATATAGGCCAAGTAAAGCTACATCAGCTCTCCAGAAAACTCATCATTGCCAATATGTACTTTGTAGTTAATGTGTCTGCTCATTCAGTCTGTACATTCCTCTAGGTCATATGAAAAACAATTAACTGACAGATACAAAGAAGGATTATCATAAATTATTGCATTTCATGTATTTTCTTGCAATTCTATTCTACTTCCTTACCTTATTAACCAACTTTGATACCTAAACATATAACTTCAGGTAGACAATAAGTTCTGAAAATCTCAATGACACTGAGTGAATCTGACTGTAAGAGAGAAAAATCTTCTAGGTTTCGTAGGCAATACACTGTAATGAGCATGTATTTAGTATTTAAAGGAAGTTTATTTACAACGCTAGAATCTCTTTGAACACAGGTATAGGTTCAAACTAGAGGGATTATTTGCCAGGTTTCAAAATCCAATCCAGTCTTAGAAAAAGAATAATTGTATTTTCCTCTGTGCAATTATTTGTGAAGAAGCAAGGATGGAAAGGAGGCATTTCATGCTAGCCCCAACATATACAGTACTTCAACCAGGAATGCTTGGAAAGGACCATCTAGGAGAGGGGTAAATGAATTGAAATTCTTCATTTTACAGACACACTGGATTTCTGTATGTACCTGACAGCCCCAAGGTTTTGATTCTCTAGGTACAGCCTGTTTACCCAGCTCAGCCAGGAAAATCACGGAGTAGCAGAGAAGACAGCTACAGTGGGGTCAGGAGGAAGATGAATATCTGGCTTTCTCCATTTCTTGTTTCCTTTACAGCAGTGTTTCAATTTCTGCCCTTTTCCTCAGTTCACAAACAGCCCTGTCAAAAAGGGCAAGAAGCTGAGCTCAGTGGGGTTTTAAGTGAAAAGTGGAGATGGAAACTACAGATCTTCTCAGACTGAAACCAGAAACTGAAACTACATTTCAGTAACCCTGAGCTTTTTACTTGAGTCCCACCTCTTCTCAACCTACCTCACAGACTGCCAGCAGTTGAGCGAAAGGGTCAGAATCCAGATTTAGTTTACAAATGGGCCAATATACACGTATTCACATTCTGAAGTTTTGTTGGTGTTAGCTGTACTGGTTTTGGCTGGGATAGAGCCCATATGATGCCGTATTTAGGATCTGTAACCAAAAGAATACTGATAACAAACTAAAGTTTTAGTGATAGGAGAACAGTGCTTATGTAGAGTCAAGATATTTTCTGTTCCTCAAACTGCTCCATAAACGAGTGGGCTGAGTGAGCAGAAGAGGATGGTAAGGGAGGCAGCCAAAGCAGCTGACCCCAGCTGACTGAAGGGATGTCCTGTACTATTGACCTTGTTCTCACCAATAAGAGCTCTAGGAAAGAAGTTAGGTGAGGGGTATACATTCAGAGACTTGGGAAGACAAATACCACAAAACTGCTACAGTGATGAGCCCTGCTTTTTTTTTTTTTTTAGAAATGGCTGAACAACATGCCTGGCAATGGGAAGTAGCAAATGAATTCTTTGTCTTAGCTTCTGCATGCCACTTATACCTAGTAAACTGCCTTCATCTCATTCCACAAGTTTACCAACTTTTGCATTTCCAATTCTCTCCCCCATCCCACTTGGAACAAGTGAGCAAGTGGCCTGGCTCTCTACTGCGGTTAAACCACAATGACACCTCAGATTTGATTAATGAATTCTGAATATTTTGACAGGCTATGCAAGACTGGTCCAAATGTTCTCAGTTAATAAAATCAGGACTATCTCAAATACATCACGGAAGTGATCATTTCACACATACAGAAAACTGATTTAATGATTAATGAAAGAAAATGAGCTGAAAACCTACCTTTGTACTGAAACCTTGTGCTTTAAAAGTAGCTTAAAGCTCAAAGAACTTTAAAGAAGAAAAACCTATCTACAGCAAATAGGAATAAAAAAATTCAATAGAAGATTTAAAGCTTTTGTCAAACCCAAGTTTAAAAAGCAAACCAAAATGTGTTTAGGCTTTTTTGTTTGTTTGTTTTATAGGTATAAACTAATCTAATCTAACTCAAGTGTATGTAAAAATATCACCTCTTCCTTCTGAGAAGAAATAGACCTGTTAAAATCAGACCAGTTTAGACCAGTTTACAAAAAAAGTCACAATTTGTACAGCAAATTATTTTATTATAAGCCATTGTATGTCTTAGATTTTCTTTTTGGACCTCAGCAACAGGAAATATTCAAATATTTCAAGTTTATATATAATTTTCATCAAAAGGTATGAAATTTATTTCAAATCAGAAATTGTCTGTCTCAGAACCATAAAATGGCCCTACAAGAGATTATCCTGAGTCAGAAGGGACCCAGAAGGATCATCAAGTTCAACTCCTGGCTCATCACAACACCCCCAATATTCAAACCCTATGTCTGAGAGCACTGTCCAAACACTCTTTGAACTCCAGCAGCTTGGGGCCCTGCCCACTACCCTCTGCTGAAGAACCTTTCCCTAACCCCCAGCCTAAAATTCCCATGATGCAGCTCCATGCCATTCCCTCATGCCCTGTTGTTGTCACCACAGAGCAGAGGTCAGCACTGCCCTTTGGCTCCTTTCATAAAAAGCTGTAGATAAGACCTCCCCTCAGCCTCCTCTGCTCTGGGCTGAGCAAACCCAGGGGCCTCAGCTGCTTCTCATACAACCTGCGCTCCAGAATCTTCATCACAGTCATAGCCCTTTGGACACTCTCTAATAGTTTTCTGTCCTTCCTACACTCTCACATCCAAACAGCATATAGAGAGAGGTGATGCCATACAGCACAGAGTGGGATAATCCCTCCCACCTCCCAGCTGGCAGTACTGGGTCCAATGTATCCTAGGGTACTGCTAGCCCTTTGGGCTGCCAGGGCACACTGCTGATTTAAATGCAACTCAGCTTCATCCAGAACCCCCAGATTCCGTTCCATGTATGTAGATTGCCCCATTCCAGGTGCAGAATCCAGCACTTGCCCTTGTTAAACTTCACGTGGCTGGTCATTGCCCAGCCCTCTAATTTGTCAAGATCTCTTCGCAAGGCTTCTCTACTCTGGACAGAGAATAAAATAGGACATGCAACATCATTGCTTCAGTTTACTTTTTACAGAAAGTAATATTACCATTAATTACAGTAATCTGTTGTCATGCTTTATCCAGCCTCAGTGTATGGCATAGAATACAACATACAAAAGAACAACCAGATGGACTAAATCAAATGCTGCTGATCCTGGTTAAGTGGTATATCTGTTTCAGTTCTGTTCTTTTACCAGACTATTCTCCATCCTGCTTCATGTTCCAACTGAAGGAACAGGAATTGTTTAGTCTGGAGAAGAAGAGGCTGAGGGGAGACCTCATTACTCTCTACAGTTACCTGAAAGGAGGTAACAGCAGGTGACAAGTGATACGAACTGAGTAAGTAGTCCCAAGCTGCACTAGGGGAAGTTAGGAAGAATTTATGCACAGAGAGGGCGGTTAGATATTTCAAGGGGTTGCTAAGGGAGGTGGTGAAGCTGCCATTCCTGGAAGTATTTTAAAGATGTGTGGCTGTGGCACTAAGGGATGTGGTTTAGTGACTGGACATAGGAGGTCAAGTTGATGGCTAGACTTGATGATCTCAAATGCCTTTTCCTAGATTATTCTACAGGGATAAAATGAAAGCAAAACCCTGACACACCTTTTGTACGAAGTGCAATATGAATACATGCAAATACTTCAGATTTCAGCTAGCAAAGTGAATTAAGTCAATTAATTTCCTGAATAGAACTGCCCCTTAGAATTCCAAGAGAGTTTCAAAGCACTTTTTCTTTTTTTTTACTTTTGATTGATCAATAGATATATTACTGAGATAAAAATGCATCTTTGAGATATTTGCACATGGCTTCTGGCTTAAATGGAAAAATATAATTTTTTATATGATATCAATTGAAACAGCAGATTTAAGTTTATACATTAGTATAGTTAGTGTATTTTTACTTGCAAATGTCTAACATGTGTTTCAAGATTAAATAAAATTCACTGTTTTGCAATTTTATACATGCTGCTGACTATAATATACTCCTCTCTGCACCTTTTTAAATAGGGATATAGCCTGAGGAACTAATTGTCCTCTAAGCCTTTCAAATAAGGCTGTTCGTGTGCATGACTTGCTTTGCAGGGAAATTTTTTTCTGCACACTGATGTGGATTGGTTAGATAGTGAAATGGCAGAAAAAAAAACCTGAGTTGAGGAGCAAAACAGTGTGATGTGTAAGAGGAATTTATTTCACTGGGGAAATGGGTAGCTGCAATTACTCACATATCAGTCTTGTAAGATAAATTACATTATTTGTACACTCCAAACAAGATTTATCTCCTTACTACTATATTTAAAAGTCTAGTTTAATTGTTCATTTTTTAATTCTTCTTGTTTCATTTCAGCTCCATACACCTAATAGATAGATATAAAATGTAATTCACTGCATCACCAGTCAGGCTCCTACAACCAGAAATGTCAAATTTTAAGTACTTATGAACCATGAGTTCTTTTGTAATAACATGTAAACATCTTAGAATACACTAGCAACTGACAGAAAATATTTCACATTAAACTGAAATGTAAAACTGTTTCTAAATTGAGCCTTCTTAGAAATCTGTTAAGACAGGCTTTGAATGGCATAGCAAAATCAGCTTATTTTATATTTTCCAATCCTTTTATGTTTTTGTTCAAAAATAATATCATAACAATAGCATGTTTATTACTCGTTTATACATTTTCTATTAAATTAGCTACTAGAATCTGTGCTTTATCTGTGCTAATTTCACTCATTTCAATTTTACTTTCTCCATTCTCTGAGAAATGCAGACCTTACTTGTGTGCAATTCTGAGCAGCACAATCAAGAAGTGAGGAATAATCAAGACATTCACATACACAAACAAGCTATAAGAACCATCATGATTTCCCCAAAATCATTATATCTCTTCTGAATATTTTTCACTGGAGATTACAAAGACATTCTGCACAGGTATATATACCACATCAAACAGGACTCATTTACCAGCGTCTAGCCAAGCAGTGTTGTATAGCAGAGAAACAAAATCAACTTGTTATAGATGATCTTTGTCCCCCACATAAATAAGATCTGCCATGAACTGCCTCCCATCAACAGAGGAAATACAACCTAATTCAGACAACTGTTCAATTTTCCTTCTCATGACAATAAAAACGTTAAATTTTGTCCTTGTTGATGAAGTTATACCAGAATTCTGTTCCATACGTTTGTATACAACTTTGATAATAGAACAGATGAGAGAAGACATATCTAATTTCCAAATGCTTTCTGTAAAGTTTCTTTATTATAAACACATAATATATAGCTAATATAAACACTTTAAATCACATTCAAAGGTGGTGCTTCATTTTAAAATCATCCTCTGTATCCCTATTCTTCTTGAGGTATCAAGAATAGGAAATATTTGCCCAAGTTAAATCAAAGAAATTTAGATGCCTTTCTAGAAAACGGAAGAAAAGAATTGAGAAAGGGAGAAAAATGAAACAGCCAGAGACATTTGCCCCACAGACAAGGTAAGAATAAAAGGTGGTATCTGCCAAGTGTCAGCTTCAGGTCCATTAATCTATTAGTCCTTCATTTTCTAAGTGAGCAATCCCTTAACACCACCCTGGAATACTTTGGGATCAGTATCTCTCATTTGTCCTCACTGGAGCTGTTAAAAACATTAAATAATTTTTTGTGTCATTTAAAATTTGATGAACCATTACAAAAACCATTCTTTTTTTTTTTTTTTTTTAAATAAAACATTACGTATAATAGCAATTAAAAAAATTAAAAATCTTATCTTTCGTCTCCCACGTAGTGAGGGAGCAAAACTAGTGTTTTGGTTTTTTTTTTTTTCTAGATTTAAGAGAAAAGCCTCCAA
>JACDJE010000236.1:1401903-1413274 GCA_016647715.1 Pavo muticus
AAAAAAAAAAAAAAAAAAATACACAAACTTTGCAGAGTATTAAAGATTCTGATCTTGATTCTGACTTTTAGTAATTCTGTAAGCTTCTAGGTCTTTCTGATTAGCATTACCTTAGCAGTATTTTCTTCCTGCTCTCCTATTCACTTTCCCTCCTGCTTTTCAGCCAGCCCTTTATATTTTCCTCTTACACAGCAGAGTTAAAGCATTTCAACAACTTCTGAGAAAAAAAATAGCAGAACTGCTGATTTCTTGATACTACGGAAGAGTGACAATAACCAATGAAAAGTCAACATTGGAAAGATCTGTGTGTGATGGTCCTGAATGACAAGCTAAGATGTGCATGTATGCACTTGTGCTCACAGAAATTGACTATTTCAGCTTTTGAGTCTTCACTTTCATTTCATTTGTCCAAACTTCTCTAGTTAAGCATTCTTCATCTGAAACAATGGCTACTCTTTGCTTTCTGTGTACATTTATTTAGGCTTTATTACCATTGTAAGTATTGATGAGAAAAATATTTAACTTCAGTACACCCAGAGAGCCAAAGGAAGTTTTAAATCTCATTGAGAATACTTTCTGTATGTCAGATCTTGTTCATTAAGAGAAATAAAATGAAGAACTTCTCTAAAGAAACATATTTCTAGTAGAAACTCTTGAGAAGCTTTAAAAGTATTCTGCTAACACCAGTATTAATTCCTCCAGTAATGAGATACAGAACAGAAAAGTCATTTCATTTCTTTGACAAGAATATATTTCAGAGGAATTCTTGAACCTCCCAGCTGTCATGTAAATGGTCATCAGAAAAAACAACTTTACTGAGGAGAAGAGACATTCTATCATAAATGTATCAGGGTACTCACTGGGAAAACAATGGCCATGCTCTTCTTGAGAGAGTGCTCCAGTAAATCTTTTATCTTTGTGAATGCAGATCACCTATGCAATGTTCCNGCAAGCTCACAAGTGGGCATTTATTTTGAGAGAAAGATAGTTGATTCAGTGAAACTTTATAAACTGCTATGGTATTTTTCAGCGCATAAAATCAGATAACCCTGTTTCAGAAACAGCTACAACGTTTGATAATACCTTAAAAATTGGTTATACTTAAGTTTATATTATTGAACGTGATGGATAAACGGAGTAGCAATTCAATATAACTTGGCTAAAAAGTATCGACTCTGAAGAGTCTGTACTCATTAACATCTTCATGATTTCCAGTCCAGATACTTTTAAGAAGTATAATTTACCACATGTAAAGGGGAAAAAAAAAGTTTCTTCTGAAGATGAATTACACTTGAGAAATAATTAAACTAGATAAAATTTACAGGTATATTCTCAACATTGACAAAAAATCAAATTTCAACATATTTCTCACATCATTTAACATATTATGACCTAAGCAGAAATTTGGGGGGACAATTTCAGAAAAATCAAGGAAAGAACATTCATTAACTAAAATCTTCTAACTGAGAAGCAGTACTATAATAAATGTCCACAATTATAAGTACTGTTTTGCAATGAATTAAGCAACTGATCATATTTGTGGCCCTCCTCTGGACCTGCTCCAACATCTCCATGTCTTTCTTGTCCCGGGCGCTCCAGACCTGGGCACAGCACTCCAAATGGGACCTCACAAGGGCCGAGTAGAGAAGAACAATCACCTCCCTCTCCCTCCTGGCCACCTCTCTTCTGATGCAGCACAGGATGCTGCTGGACTTCTGAGTTCCAAGTGCACACTGCTGGCTCACAGCCAGCTTTTCATCTACCAGAGCACCCAAGTCCTTCTCTACAGGACTGCTCTCTATGAGCTTTTCTCCCAGTTCGTACACATCTGAGATTGTCCGAAACCAATTGCACTTGGCCTTCTTAAACCTCATTAAGTTGACATAGGCCCCATATCTGACAAGTGATTTCAACTCCTGTTGGGAAATTCTTCTGCATCAACAGAATTAGCACAGGATAACTACAGAAATAGCCACAATGGAGCTTGAGGGTTAAAGCAAACTCCCAGCTTTTTAAATTAAAGTTGTATGGTACCTACACTGAAAAGGAAGAACAGGACAAGAATGCCACATTCTGAGATGTAGCATTTGCTGTCTGCTTGGGACACTGAGCTAGAAATAAATACTCTGGAAGTACGTTCCTTATAAGACACACAGAGATGAAAGAAGACACCTTGATACATTCTGAATTGGAAGATAAGCTTTCCTTTTGACTCGAATGGAAACAAATGATCTTAATTCCATTTTCCTCAATGCAACAGTATATCAAACCATTTTTCAAATCTATTTCTTGACTTCATACTCCCATGAAGACATATAAGAAATAAGAAATGGAGGAAATAAAAGTTTTATTTCTTACAGGAAGTTAAGCTTTCTAACTGATTCTACATGTGGAACTTGCAGACCCATAGAAAAGAGAGATAGTCTGCTAAGTTAACAGCTACACTGAGGCATCTCAGGGACCAGAGTAGGACAAAATTTATAAGCACACTAGGTACTTGAAAGACTTAAAAACTATCTTCACATCTAGCAAGGCCATTTATGTCTTTTAATATTGGGTTCCGTACAGCAGTCACTTCTGAGTGAATTGATGGAGATATTACTACAAACTTAAGCTGAAGCACTTTCCTTGGCCATCCAGGGAGCTGCTCAGAGTCCACATAGGGTGAGCAAAGCCCTTGAACGCTCTCAAGTTTGTTGCTATTATTCCCCATTAGATTTGCACTGCAGAGCAAGTCAAACAATATGCTGCTGAGCTGACAGAACATATCAAACAGCCTCAGGCGGAGAATTCAGTGGAGCTGATGATATTATAAGAATGTACTTAAATGTTGTAAGGATGCTCACTTCAGACCAATGGAACCTTAAACCTGCAATTTAAAAGATTTGTTTGCTTGCTGTGCTATCAACACGAAGTGTTAGGGAGAAAGTACGGTTCTATTTTAACTTTGAGTTAGCTCAAGAATTTCCCTTGTGTTCTGCTCTACAAAGCCAATAGTAAGGCCAATAGATCTTGGAAACATGAAAGAAAATACAGGAAATGATTAAAGAGAAAAAGGAAAGCTGATGAAGGGTGTCATGAAGGCTATTAATATTGCATATGCAGAAATATATACAGGGACAGAAACATCACAGTGACAAGCTAACCAGTTCCACTCCTGGCTAACATCGAGAAAGCAGATATTGAGAAAGGGCAGAAATCCAGCAGCTAAGAGAGTGTGTTGTAAATAAATGTTACATTGCTGTGGCTATTCACACTAAATGAATCACTATGCTCCCAAATGTTTCTTGCTTACACAGTTCCTCAGAATTCTAAATTCTTCAAATGTACAGAGATGTGAGATCACTTGGCTTAAGGTATAACAGCTACCTGACTTTAGATAAAAATGTTTTAGAAACAACCTGTACTCAAGTTCAAACTCAACCCAAGTTCAAAATCAAACCATTTTTACCAAATTTTCATATTAGTTACTGTGTTTCATGGAAAAACATGGAGCTTCTCTTCAAGACAAACTTGCGCTTCTGTTAAATAGGAGTGTGGTTAATACAGAAATCTATCACCACAGCTTCTGCCTGTCTCTCATCCTTCGATATTGTCTTGTATTTTTAAAGAAGTAAAAAAAAAAGTAAATCACAGAATGTGTTAATTTACACAAGCCGCACTGAAAGTAATATATCCTCTTCATTTCTATAGAAACAACAACAGAAACAAAGAATACAGCAACACTGTCTGATAGAGCAAATTCTCAGCTACAACACACTATTTTTTTTTCAACATAGCCACCACCATGAGGTACGCATTTTCTACAGTGATGAACAAGAGCCTGCATGCCACACTCAAACATGTGCACCAACAGAAGTGAACTACTGTTGTTGTCGCCACTGCTATAACATACCACCCACTACCTAACTGTGCTCACATTCACTGTTTGGTCTCCATCAACGTTCAGCAAGTGTCAATGAATGTCAAAGAGTGCAAATTTTCTGCATGGAGGAATTCAATTTCACACTTTTGCTTCATACACATTTCCATATCAGACACCATTTTGTCCCTCTGATGCCATCTGTCACACAGCAACAAAATTTAACAGAAAACGGGGGGAATGATTCAACCTCTACTGTCCTATCACTGCCTCTGATGTTGTGAGCCAATATAATAAAGTAGGAGATATTACTTTTGGAGCAACCCTTGTATGTGCTCTTAGATTTCCAGTAATAGAAAACTTGCATTTAAAATGTCATCCTCACATGCATCAGGAAGAAACACCACTCTTCTCTATTCTCTGGTAACAAACACCACTCAGTAGTACATCATGATCTTCGAATACTTATCAGCGTATGGTTTGAAAAGAGATCCCACTATAGATGCCTATTATCTGGTACACTTTTAAAGAATCTTACCCTTCTTATATTTCACTCCTAAGAGTGGTCCCACTGAATTAACATATAATTTAAATGGGTTCTTTTTATATTAACATAAGATCTTACCAACATTGGTTCTTAAGAATGTTTGTGGAAAATTTATCTGATTATCATAAAGGTGCATCTTTATTAAGTAATTACAAGCTCTTGCTAGGAAGTTTAGACAAAATTATTTTTTAATTTGGCATGATATTTTTAATTAACTGAGTTTAAAAGAGCAGAAGGTTATCTAATGAAAACTTGAAAGTAACACAAATTTAAGCTGTACTTAATCTAAACCTTGAAAGAATGTTCCATAGCTCAAAGTGAGAATTTGAGGATCAGATATTTGTGAATATTTTTTAATTTGTGAGATAACCAGCAATTCCACAAATTAAAGGCACAATAGTATTTGAAAGTACAAATCCAGTGTAGTACATAATAAATCTGCACAGACATGATGTTTTAAGTCATTTGGTAGTTAACCACAATAATTGAGTCTATTACCTTCTATAATAGTGAAATCTCATATATTACAGAAGTAGTGTTGTATCTCTTAAGAAAACTGAGTCTCGAAACAGACAATAAGCAGAACATATACCGCATAAATGTCCATGTATGATTATCTCGACATACACAGTAATATCAGTTGCCCAAGTAATTTTCATCTTATGTAACTCCTATAGTATCTTTTTATCATTTTATTATTTTTTGCTCTTTGATTACTGTTTTTTTTTGTCACTACTGTTTTTCTCTGCAACTTTTCTGTTCAACATTTACTATTTCAGAAATATTACTTACCAGCTAGCAAAACATACACCTAACAAAATTACAGTCACACCATAATAGTTAAGGTTATATCAGTACTTCTGTAACAAAAACTGCTCTTCAGAGATTTATAATTCTAACATTACTATTTTTTTTCCCTGGGATGAAGTTTGGCACCTAAGATCATAGCCTACAGCATTTTTTTTTTTTAAACCAATTTTCAAACAAATTGATTCTGTCATTTTGAGTGGTGCAAGTGTAAATCAAAACTGAGATATATCAATTTAAAGGTAAGCATTTCTGGCCGTGACATTGCTGCAGTGCCATGAACTTCATAGGCATTCATTTGCAATGAACTTACACTTAAATCTAAATTGCAGATAACTGAAATTATAAATTCACATGCATTAGAATCATAGAATCACTAAGGTTGGAAAAGACCCACAGGATCATCCAGTCCAACCATTCACCCATCACCAATGGTTCTCGCTAAACCATGTCCCTCAACACAACATCCAAATGTTCTTTGAACACCTCCAGGGTCGGTGACTCCACCACCTCACTGGCAGCCCATTCCAGTGCCTGACCACCCTTTCAGAGTAGTAGTATTTCCTAACGTCCAGCCTGAACCTTCCCTGGCGCAGCTAGTCCTATCACTAGTCACACAAGAGAAGAGGCTGACCCCCAGCTCACTACAACCTCCCTTCAGGTAGTTATAGAGAGCAGTAAGGTCTCCCCTGAGCCTCCTCTTCTCTAGACTGAACAATCCCAGCTCCTTCAGCTATTCCTCATAAGACCTGTGCTCCAGACCCCTCACCAGCTTTGTTGCCCTTCTCTGAACATGCTCCAGGGCCTCGATGTCTTTCTTACAGCGAGGAGCCCAAAACTGGACACAGTACTCAAGGTGCAGCATCACCAGTGCTGAGTACAGGGGGACAATTACTTCCCTGTTCCTGCTGGTCACACTATTTCTGATACAAGCCAGGATGCCATTGGCCTTCTTGGCCACCTGGGCACACTGCTGGCTCATGTTCAGTCTAGCATCAATCAATACCCCCAGGTCCATTTCCTCTACACAGTCTTCCAGCCACTCTGCCCCAAGCCTGTAGCATTGCCTGGGGTTATTGTGGCCAAAGTGCAGGACCCAGCATTTGGTCTTGTTGAATCTCATCCCATTGGCTTCAGCCCAGCTATCCAGCCTAACCAGATCCCTCTGTAGGGCCTCGCTATCCTCAGGCAGATCGACACTTCCAGTCAGCTTGGTGTCATCCGCAAAATTACTGAAGGTGCACTCAATGCCCTCATCCAGGTCATCAATAAAGATATTAAACAGGACAGGACCCAGCACCGACCCCTGGGGAACTCCACTTGTAACCGGTCACCAGCTGGATTTAACTCCATTCACCACCACTCTCTGGGCCCGGCCCTCCAGCCAGTTCCTTACCCAGTCAAGAGTGTACCTGTCCAAGCCACAGGCTGCCAGCTTCTGCAGAATACTGTGGGAGACAGTGTCAAAGGCTTCACTGAAGTCTAGGTAGACTACATCAACAGCCTTTCCCTCATCCACCAGATGGGTCACCAGGTCATAGAAGGAGATCAGGTTGGTCAAGCAGGACCTGCCCTTCGTGAACCCATGCTGGCTAGGCCTGATCCCCCAGTTGTCCCACACATGCCGCATGATCTCACTCAGGACAATCTGCTCCATAATCTTCCCCGGCACTGAGGTCAGGCTAACAGGCCTGTAGTTCCCCGGATCCTCCCTGCAGCCCTTCTTGTAGATGGGAGTCACGTTGGCAAGCCTCCAGTCTTCTGGGACCTCACCCATCAACAAGGAGCGCTGACAGATGATGGAAAGCGGCTCGGCTATCACCTCCACCAGTTCCCTCAGCACTCTCGGGTGAATCTCATCCAGACCCATGGACTTGTGGCAGTCCAGTTGGAGTAGCAGGTCTCTGACTGTTACCTCCTGAATCGTGGGTGGTTTAGTCTGCTCCCCAGCCAAGACTGCCAGGTCAGAGAGTGGAGAAACCTGAGGATAACTGGTCTGACTTTTAAAGACAAATGTAAAGAAGGCATTCAGAACCTCTGCCTTTTCCTTATCCTCAGTGGTCACATTCCCAGCCTCATCCAGTAAAGAATGAAGATTCTCCCTGGTTCTCCTCTTACTGTTGATATAATTGTAAAAGAGTTTCTTGTTCCCTTTTACCCCAGCAGCCAGGTTGAGTTCAAGCTGGGCTGTTGCCTTTCTGATTTTCTTCCCACACATCTTAACAACTTCTTTGTATTCTTTCCAGGTTGCCCGTCCCTTTTTCCACAGAGGTAGATTCTCTTTTTCTCCTGGAGCCTCAAGAATATCTCCCTATTCATCCACGCCAGTCTTCTTCCGCACCGGCTCATTTTGCGGCTCAGGGAGACAGCCTGCTCCTGCGCCTTTAAGACTTCCTTCTTGAAGAGCAACCAGCCATATTGTACCCCTTAATTCTCTAAGACTGAACCCCAAGGCACTTCCCCTACTAGTCTCCTGAACAATTCAAAGTCTGCCCTCTGGAAGTCCAAGGTAGCAGTTTTGCTATTCCCCCTCCTGACTCCACCAAGAATCGAGAACTCTACCATGTTGTGGTCACTCTGTCCAAGACAGCCCCCGACCTCCACATCTCCCACTAGACCTTCTCTGTTTGTGAAGGGCAGGTCTAACGGGGCAGCTCCTCTCGTAAGTTCTCTTACCAGCTGCATCAAGAAGTTGTCCTCCATACATTCCAGAAACCTCCTAGACTGCTTCTTCTGCGCTAAGTTGTATTCCCAGCATATGTTGGGGAAGTTCAAGTCCCCTATGAGGACAATTAGAGAGGGTTTGCGATCCATACAGCTGACATACCCCTTTGAAGGCTAAATCCAGTAACACACATTTCCACTGATGCACACTGAATTACAGACACAACCCATATTTTACATCTGCCTTGCCACGAAGGAGCAATTTCCAAAGGAAGCTAAGCACAGAACGCTCTACCACTTTGTTCCAATCTCACAGCAGTGGACAACCATGGCCATCTTGCCCGTGAGTATCCATCCACATGCTCCCTGGCCAGAAATCATAGAAAAAATTGAGATGGAAGGGATCTTAAAAGCCCAGCAAGTCCAACTCCTCTGCAATGAACACGGATATGTACAGTTAGATCAGGTTGCTCAGAGCTCTGTCCAGCCTGACCTGGAAAGTCTCCAGGGGCAAGGCATTCATCACATCTCTGGACAACCTGTTCCAGTGTCTCACCACCCTAATTTTTATTTTTAATATCCCATCTAAATCTTCCCTCTTTCAGTTTGAAACTGTCACAACAATCTCTGCCAAAGAGTCTCTTTCTTATAACCCCCTTTAGATAATGAAAGGCCACTATCAGGTCCCTCTGGAGCCTTCTCCAGTCTGAATAGACCCACCTCTCTCAGTTTGCCCTCACAGGGGAGCTGTTCCACCACTGGATCATTTTTGTGGCTCTTCCCAGATGCATTCCAACAGGTGCATGTATTTCCTAGACTGTGGACTCCACATCTGGGCATAATACTCCAGATAAGGCCTCACCTTAGGGGTGAGTGGGCAAGACCTCCTCCCTCAACCTGCTGGCCACGTTTCTTTTGATGCAGCCCAGGATACAATTGGCTTTCTGGACTGCAAGGGCACATTTGTGGCTCTCATCCAGCTTGCCATTCACCCATACTCTAAGCCTTTTTTGGCAGGGCTGTACTCCATCCTTTTGTCACCCAGATTGTACTGATAGCAGGGACTGCTGCAACCCAGGTGCAGGACCGCCTGGGCCCACTCCTCAAGCCTGTGTAGGACTCTCTGTATGGCATCCCATCCCTCAGGTGCACCGACTGCATCACATAGCTTGGTGTCATACACAAACTGGATGAGGGTTTACTTGATCCCACTGTCACAGACTTACGGATGTTCAGGTTTCTCAGGTGATCATGAAACTGATATTACTAATAGCAGGACAGACACTGCCCCACCAGTCCCCATCTTCCAAGTCCTCTGCTTAAGGGATGGGTAAAGAACAGCTGCCCGTGAAAACTGAGGGGACAAAAATGCCGAGTACCTCAGCCTTGTCCTCATCTATTGTTACCAGCCTGCCTGTATTGCTCACTAGGAAGGGTATGCATTTTTGAACTTTCCTTTTTTGGTTGATGTACATGTAGCAGTCTTTTTGTTTTTCTTTGTACCCCTCAACAATTTCAGTTCCTACTGGGCTTCGGCCTTCCTTATCTCATCTCTACACTACACAGCCTAGCAACATTTTTATACTCACTGCAGGGCATCTGTCCCTGCTTCATTGTCTGTGCATTTTCTTCTAGCTCTCAAGCTTGATCAGCAGCTCCCAGTTCAGCCATGCCTGTCTCTCACCTCCCTTTCCTGATTTCCTACACCTAAGGATGGACAGCTCTTCTGCTCTGAAGAAAGATTCCTTAAAGATCTGCTCTGCTCCTTTGTCCTTGAGAACAGATTCCCAGAGGACTTTGTTGACTAAGTCTCTGAAGAGCTGGAACTTGGCATTCCTAAAATTTAGCATCCTGATTTTACTCTTTGTCTGTCCCATATCCTTCAGGAGTGTGAACTCCACCATTGCAAGGTCAGTACAGCCCAGACTCCAATCCTGACATCACCAATCAGTTCATTTGCTTTGGTGAGCAACAGGTCCAACACTGCATACCCCCTCGTGGGGCTCTGTCTCCCAGCTCAAGAAGTTTTCCTTGATGCATTCCAGGAGCCTCCTGGATTGCCTACAGCTTATCATGCTACTTCTCCAGCAGATGTCAGGGTGACTGAAGACCCCCAGCAGGACAAGAAATTGAGATGATTGCTGGAGGAAGAAGGCTCCACTTGAACAGGTGGCCTGTAGTAGACACTAGGTATAAGGTTCTCTTTATTGCCTCAGTCACTCTCACTCATGAGCTTTTTTACTTGCTCTGGCCTTGCTGGGCTCTATACTTCTATACACAAGGACTCATCCTTCAGGCTTCACTTGCAGACTCTGAGTGCACATGAGTCTTTAGGAGGACTCCTACCTTATTTGAATGCATTTAAAAAAACTAAAATCACTAATTACCGTAGTTTCTTTCTGTAAACAAATAGCATTAAACAGAAGTAAATGCCAAATAAAAGCTTGCTACAAATAGAATTTTGTCATTTTCTAAACTGATTTATAGTAATATTCCGTAAGTGCTAGGAACTTGAGCTCTTGTACTACTGTAATAGTATGATACTACTCCTATCCTTGACCTAATTAAGCAATTGCCAGTGACAGCAAGGCAAACACTGTTTCTTAGATTTATTTCACCTGGGAAAATTCTTGTCTTCAAAACAAAGTTGACCAGTGTTATTAATTTCTAGTATTAAAGGAAGATTTGTCAGAAGTCTTTCAGGAGGTCATGTTTCCTTTGAGAAATTCGCAGAGAATGGTTTGCCAGTAACTGCATAGAATCACAGGAATTTATGCATCAGGCTAACCTGGCATCTTCAGCTCCTTAGGACAGCATAACCTTCTGCAACACTATTTAAGAAGTAAAAATCACCTCTATGTTACCTCAGAGATGTAATTATGGTGTCATATCAGGCACTGACTGCACCAGTCCAGCTGAAAACACAATGTGTATTAAGTAGTGTTACTGAAAAACAATTCTTTATCAGGTCACGTTCTATCTTGAGACTAAGATAAAAACTGCTCTATAATGGCTCATTCTACAGCAATTTTTATCAGTCCCATTTCTTCAACAGTTGCATACAGTACTTCTCATCTCCAAACTGCCTTACACTCACCTATCTTTATCTTTTATCTTCACTTTGTATTTGATTCTGCATTTTTGTTTCCCCACAGCCTCTTTCCACATTCATAATTTTTCGCTCGAAAATACTTGGTGTCATTCAGTTTGGGTAAGTTTTACTTCCTCCCTCTTTTCATATGTTTTGAGTCTTTACTTAATTTCCTCCTTTTAAATTTGCTTGGAAATCAATCTCACTTGGTTAAAAAGAGATTGGTGGACTTCATCCAGAAGGAACAGCACATTTCCCCTCATCATAACTCAAAAAACAGAATGATACTGGATGATAAGGGAGCTGAATTATTACCACTGTCAGTTTGGAGTGTTGTAAAGTTACTGTGCTGTGATGAAAACTATGACCAAGAGAGGTAAAAAAAAAAAAAAAAAAAAAA
>JACDJE010000236.1:1414204-1441639 GCA_016647715.1 Pavo muticus
TTTTTTTTTTTTTTTTTTTTTTTTTTAAATATATACTGGCCTTGCTAATATCTTACATACTAATGTTACTTTTCCCTTACATGGGTAAGTATAATGACAACCTTGCAGATGGGTCACTAGACACACAGAGGTAAATTCACCACTAACTTCAGATGAAAACCATCTGCTTTGAAGGAGGATATAAAATACAGGTTTCCCATATCTAATCATAACTGTAGCCATTAGACATTCACATTTAACACACTTAAACTCAGTTTAGATGTCTGGAGCTATGTTGTCATGAGGTAAAAAAAACCTGTCATATAATAAAGGAAAAAATGTCTTCTACAGAAGACCTATTGCAGCATGGACTGTTTTGGCTTGGAAAATATATGGCTGTTCAAATATAAATTCTATATATATAACTATTATGCATATAATGATACAAATAATGATATAAACATCATTATGGACACAAGATAATTTGATGGATCTTTTTGCATTGTTTCCCAAAGAGATGCACAAAAAGATACACTTCAAATATACTGTCTTCTAAACGTATTTTCCTATGTGTACCTGCATTTGGGACTACAGCAAAATCTTCAACCTGTCAAAATGCTATTTGCAAATGCGTCTTGAATAAAACTAGAACCACTTTAAAACAATTAATCCCCAGAAGTTACTCATGATTTAGAATATCAGGAGATTATTTACTTTTGAAATAGTTACTTATTCTGTTATTTTTAGTAAATAGTGGTTTTGAATATGTATTGTGTTTCATCACAGCTCTACAGAATAACAGAATCTATTTGTTCTTTAACATGTTATAATCACCAGGAAGTTATTCAGCTGTACCTATCATTTTTACAGTGATTTCTTATGCTGTAATATATATATTTTCCCCCCTCAAAAACATGTGCCTTTTATTCAACTCCTTCTTCAACATAGTGGCTAGTCTCAAGTGCCTTTAGTGGGGTGCTCAGCATAAGCCTGACTACATGGAAAGGGCCTTTTTTCAGTTTACATTAACTTGCCCCCTGTACTTCTTCACAATACTCTTAAACTGCAAACAGATGAGTGACACATCTGGAAACTCATTTCATGCAGTGTGTTCTATAGTGACTGTAATCACACATTATCACATAATACCACACTTTATGGCTCAGCACTAATTTCTGAGTAGATTAAAATTAATTGAAGCCCAGTTAGAGAAATAACTTATGATTCCACATTCCAAGATAGCTCCAGCTATAGTGATATTAAGGGTATGGATATCTTTTGCCATGGACATAAATTTCCATGAAGTGCAGGGTAATCCCAGAATTATTCAGCTAATCATTCATAATATTAAGAATTAGTTTCAGATGAAGGGGAAATAAAATTCTTCCCCCCATTTAAATCATCACATTAGGTTCTACAGTTAGTTTAACTGGCAGTAAGTACACTTTGGTGTTATTAAACAGATCTGACGTTAGCATTTTAAAGTTATCCATCTGCAATCATAGACAGACAGATGGACAGAAATGGGTAGTGGTGTAGAGTTTCATGAACAGCAGGTCACAAGTATTTGTCTCCACCATACTAGGATTTGCCTTCTATCCTGGTACATCTGTTTTAATAGAATAATGGCAAATGTCACAGAAATTACAGAGTAATTGTTCATCAGGCTGCTTTATTCCAAAACACTGAGCTATAGCATGGACCTCTACAAGAGGCAACATAACTCTTCTAATAAGGATTCAGTCCTAAAATCTTGTCATCACATATTCACAAATAACAAGCCACATCACAGAATCACAGAATATCAGAGATTGGAAGGGACCTCAAAAAATCATCTAGTCCAACCCCCCTGCCAGAGGAGGAACACCAAGATTAGGTCACACAGGAATGTGTCCAGGTGGGTTTTGAATGTCTCCACAGAAGAAGACCCCACAACACCTCCCTGAGCAGCCTGTTCCAGTGTTCTGTTACCCTCACTGAAGTTTTTTGTTGTATTTATGTGGAACCTCCTATGCTCTAGCTTGCACCCACTGCCCTTTGTCCTATCACTGGATGTCACTCAGAGCCCAGCTCCATCCTCCTGATAATCACCCTTTACATATTTATGAACATTAATGATGTCACCTCTCAGTCTCCTCCAAGCTAAAGAGAACCAGCTCCTTCAGCCTCTGCTAATAAGGGAGATGCTCCACTCCTTTCATCATCTTTGTGACTCTGCGCTGGGCTTTCTCAAGCAGTTCCCAGTCCTTCTTGAACAGAGGGGCCCAGAACTGGACACGGAATTCCAGATGTGGTCTCACCAGGGCAGAGTAGAGGGGAAGGAGAACGTCCCTCAACCTATTAACCACACCCCTTCTAATACACCCCAGGATGCCACTGGCCTTCTTGGCTGCAAGGGCACAGTACTGGCTCATGGTCACCTTGCTGTCCACCAGGACCCCCAGGTCCTTTTCCCCTACATTGCTCTCAGACAGGTCAGTCCCCAACCTATACTGGTACCCGAGATTGTTCTTGCCCAAGTGCAAGACTTTACACTTGCCCTTGTTACACTTCATTAAACTTCTCCCTGCCTAGCTCTCCAGCCTGTCTAGGTCTAACTGGATGGCAGCACAGCCTTCTGGAACATCAGCCATTTCTCCCAGTGACCTCTGCTTCTACTGTATTCTATGCAGGAGGTGCAGAATCACTGAAATTCTACTGATTGTGGAGAGGCCTAGAAAGTTAATGAATTCTACAACATATAAGAACACATCCATTAAAAAAAAAAAATGAAGACAATTAGAAAACTAAAATCTTGTGGGTTCTCCCTCCTTTGCAAGAAAAGAAAAGAAAAATGACTTTCATTCAGAAACTCTACTATTTCAGGAAAGTGTGTATTGTTTGTTAAACTCTTTAAACAGTCATTCAGGTATAAGATCATAAATTACTTTAGAGATAACCAAGACAGCATATATATTGGAAAGCAATGAACGCAGTTCTAATTCATATTAGCAGACTGCTTGTTTCTATTTCTGTTTAAATGGAAAAAATAGTTTCTAAAAATAGTACATTAGTAAAGTTAACTTAACAGAATGACTAAAAACTCCTCCAGTCACATCAGGGTCTAAATAAAAGAAGCATTTTAAGGACTACAAGACTATATCAAGAAAAAAAAAGTTTAGCACTGCTAGAGTAGGAAAATCATTTCAGCTATGACCTTCATCTAAACTAAGATAAGGCAGACTCAATTTTGTTTTTAGTTCACTTAAAACCAGAAGAGAATTTCTTTCAATTCCACCCTATGGCACTTTGGTTCAGTAGGGTCTCAGGGACATATGAGAGCTGAATGCAATTTAATTTTGTTCAAATAACTGTGCTTAAAGGAATATTTTCCAGATTCATATTAAGATTTCAAGATACATAAATATCATGCATTTCAGGAAAACAACCAATCTGAGACAAATACAGGAGTAGCCACCACTCTTATTAAAACAGATATTGAATAAGATGGTTGCTTGACACACCACATATTATTTTTCAATCCCACAAAACAAGATCTATCATGCAAGATGCATGAAAGACACTGACAAGCCACAGGGTCACACAACCAGTTGAAACCAAACAGCAAAAAGCATTTACTGATGAAGCTAGACTAACCACAGCACAGAACGCTACTTCTCTTTTCAAAGATTGGAGTAACTGTAGTAAAATTAACTATACAAAGAAACACAAAAGAAAAACACACTACAAATACAAAACTGTAAATTCAAAATTATGTGGAGAGTCCCATAGTGCTATAGTAAGTGGGAATCACAACTCTTTCCTTACTGATCCTAGTTTGATGCCTTAATGCATATGCAATTTCTTAAAAACCATTTTGAAGACAGGGAAAAAAATTCATCCAAGTAGAAGTAAAGGCGATAAAGTGCTAAGATGTTATCAAATGCTTATCAGATTTTGCTACAAAGCATTTGTACTGGATATAACCCCAATCAGGAAGCAAAACAAATGTCAAACTCTAATAACTGCAGTCAGAAGCTAACGGAAAAAGAGAGCAGATTGAAAACCTTCCCCAACTCTCCAGAGACAGAAAAGGCTGCTGTCCCCAGCAAGTGGGGGACTGGGCCCAGGGAGAAGAGAGAGGGAGTGCAGGTGGCTTACACCATCCCATCCAGTATTAAGCAGAGCAATCACCTAATTGAACAACCTTCTGCTGGCAGAAAAACATCGTTCAGAAGCAGGGGATCCCACTCTCACCCTTGCAGCAGGTGGCACGCAGTCAAATGGACAAATACAAACATCAGAGTTAGGAGTGGGACAGACACCAGCTGTAACCTCCTTCCATGCAGACACCTGGGAAGTGAGTTTTGACAATGTTTCCTGAGGGAACAGAAGATGAAAGGCATTTTAATAGACTAAAGATTGAATTTGGATTTTAATGTTTAGGCTCCCATGAGCCATTCCAGATTTTCCAATTACAGGAAATCTGACAAAGGATGTCAAAGATTGGTCTTTCTAAAAAGGACTTGTATCTTTTAGTTGTCTGTTAATTAAAGGAAAAGGAGCACACATTTTTAGGGACATGATAGCATTCATGGAAAATGAATAGATGGTTGGGGGTTGGAAACTCTGAAGGCAAAGGGTCATTTCTATTGCAATATATGCTTCCTTTGAGATCTTTGTAGGTTGCTAAAATTATCTGAATAGAAGTTTCTCAATAATTCAGTACAGATAATACCATCTTTTCCTCATACTTTTTACTTGTCCTACCTATTAAAGATGTCCCAGAGCGGGACAGAAATGCTTTTCTTCTAGGAGTTAGCCCAACCAAAACATAATCTCTTAGCATTTTAAAAATGCTATATTATTAGGACTATTAGTAACTGAAACGTCCCACTAAAAGCCAAATCTGTAACTTATAAATGAAGATATTAATTCACCAAAGCATTTGAACAAATTATTAACCTTAATGCATTCTTAAATGAATGAAATTTAGGCATGTGCTTAAAGGTTTGGCTGAATAATGGGACAGTTCAAATGCTCTGATAAATCACAGAGAACGCCTAGAAGAATACTCCCATGCCTGAAAATATGATACATTTTCTAATGCATATTCAATAAATTCATAACACAGGCCCTAACAGAAATAAATAAGTTCCTTTAATTACAAATGGCAGCCATAGTTGTATAACTGATATCATAATATAGGATAAGGAAAGACTCATTTCAAATGAGCAATGGGGGCAATACTTCAAGGATTCTTGCTTATTAACTAGCCTTCTTGCTTCCTCAACTCCAAGGCCAAAACACTCAGTCACCAGGACCCAACTCCTCTTTCATGGGTCGATAATTTTGCATGAGTTTGCAACTAAATGGCTCTAACAAGGAATAATTTGGAGTGAATTATAAGCACTCAGATGAGAGATAACTCCAGAGTGAATACCAGATCAAATGCTGAAAGTCATGAAGAGCTTATTCCGAAATACATACTTCAGATGTAAAATAACATAATTTATAAAGCTCCTCCTGGGAAGTAATCCATAGTAATTCACTCCTGCAGGCCAAATGCCAGCTTTACTCCTCAGAATTACACCCAGGAAATAGACATGTTGTGGAGCAAGGGAAGGTGATAATATTACCGTTTGCCAGGATACAAACATGCTCATAAAAGTATTTACCAAGAAGGTGTTCGTTCAGAAGACGATACAGGAACAAACAGCTTACCCTTTCCAAAGGCTAGTGAAATCTCCAAAATGGACAATCTCCAAATGAGCTTCTCCCTCAGCTGCTAACCCTTAAATGAGAGTGAGAAGGGCTGGACCTGGGGTCCAACCCTTCTGGTTGCTTGGGTACATTGCCTGCACCTGTGTGCCCTGGGTTAGCCACGCCTTCTCACCTGGTACTCCATCACTGGTTCAGGCCGAGACCTAGCAATCCCCAAATACACGTCCACTGGCAGCATATTTCCCAGGACTAGTCAGTCTGCAAAGGGCAGGATGAATATGTGAAGAGGCTGGTACTACTTAAATGCCTACTGTATAAACAAACAAAAAAAGGAGCATGTGCCTAGAAATTAAAGATGTTGTAGCTTCAAGGATAGTCACTGGGGTTTCATGATGTCTCTCTAGAATTACAGAGTAATGTAGAATAGCTAAACCGATGATCTTGCTATATGGTTTTCTAGCTCTTCCAATCTTCTTTTAGGTCTCTATGTAGTAGAGTAGATTTTATTTTTTTTTTTAAGTAAATTTTTTAAAAATGTTCAAACAACATTTCCCCTAAGGGAACTCATGGCAAGATTCTTGATCTAGAGTCCCTGACACAATACAAAGAGTTTTAAGTACTTCAATTAGAAAGCAAAGAGCAGCAGAGGCTTAGAAAGCAATGAAGAACTCCCTGCCCCCAAGAACTGCTAGACCCTAAGGACTGTACAAAAGAACTAAGCCATCCTGTAAAAGTGATCAGGAACCCAGGAGTTCATAATACTTTCTCTTTGAGAACAAACTTCTTGATTGTTTTAGCGCAGTCTAATCCATACTGGTGCCTTCACTGACTTGTTCTTGATCCCAAAGCAAAATTTCGGTACAAAGGAAAAAGCATTAATTATAGTCATGCTGATCTGACAACATCACTCCTCTCCATAACATAGTAACTATATAATCCTAATTCCTTCAGCCTCATTACCAAAGTATGCTTGGAAAATCTATATTTTGTCATAGCTGCCTTTTATCAGTGCAGAATCCTTGTGAATAAATTAGAGGCTTAAGAATTCTTTGGATTACAACTCACAACTAAATGCTCAAAAAAAAAAAAAAAAAAAAAAAAAAAAAAAAAAAAAATCCACACTAGAAAACATATATTTACAACAGGAGTTTCTTTGAAAAAAATCTTATTCAGAAATACTATCAGTATGTTTCAGTACAACTAATGGAATATCTCCCTTCCACTCACTATTCCATCCCTAATACAACAAACCCTACAGCAACACTTCACTTTACCTTTCAAGGAATAAAATCAATTTTTGGTTCAAATTCTCAAATCAGAGTTATGAGGATGCTCCAAAAAAGCCGACCTCAATCTGTTTGAATCAGTTAAAATAAATGTGTTATTTTATAACTTAGACTGCATTGACACTGAAGCATGAGAGGTTTTTATGAATAGTTTAGAAGGACAGATAATTTCTCACTAATCACTGTGTTAGTTATACTTGGTGAACGTCTGTTTGGGACAGGGAAAATAATTAATCTTATGGCAGTATTGGAACAGACAAACTAACCATTCATTCTTCCTTTTAGATAACAAAGCTGCATTAATTCATTAACTATTCAGACTAGGCCCCGGCTAGCAGAGTGACAACTCTGGCAGTTTACCCCTTTATTCTCTTAGAAGAAGAAAAGGAATATGCCAAGGAATGCCAAGGAATATTTTGTGACCAGAAGTGCTCAAGACTGAATTTTACATCTCACAGTAGAGCTAGAAATCTCAGCAAGGCTGCAGCGTTCTGCAACGCAGATCATGGACAGCATAATCATGGAGAGGAGAAATGAGTTCTGAAGAATACAAGATAATCATTCTTCAACATAAGTAAGCAATGTGTCAAAATAAAATCATCTGATATACTAGAATATTTATACTCATACTTCCCCACATTAATCCTCTCTTAGGGTTTATTGCCTGCAAGAATTATCCCCATTTATAACATTACATGGGCAGCAGTACACTCTACTTGCTCTGTCTGTAACTGGGGAGACATCAATACAGTAAGTCTACAAGCCAGGCGACAATATTATTACAATATTTTTTCCTGTGCCATTCCATAGAAATAGGAGGAAGTGTTCACAAAAACTGTGTACTGTATATCTTACCTCCTGAGTCTTTCTCTACTTATTGTCTAGAATCTTTCAACAATCTGCAATATGATCATGTACCATTAAAGAAAATGCCCTTTTCATACTCCAGAGACTTATGCTCACTAGCACTGTCTACAATGTTAAGATTATTTGCATATGTTTATATTTTAAACTCTTAAAGTTCTTTAAATAATAATACAGAATTCCACTGTGAATGCACATTATATATTTATTATATATAACATACACTAAAATAATTTGTTGAATCTTAGGACATTTTAAGTAAGGAATATGTGGTAGTGTCTTCAAGAGCCTGATGTTCCTCTTCAATGTTAGATTTCATACTATGTTACAGAAAGTTGTAAAAGGAAGCCCCTGTCTAAAATATTGTGCTTTGAAATCTTGAAGCTCTTTATCAGGAAAAAAAACCACTGACAAGATAACATTCTGCATGACAACACTCAGATTGATGTGATGCACAATAATCTATTAAAAATCAGAATTTATGATGCAGCCATTTAACCTGCTTGACTACAGTGATATGATCTGTCCTGAGCACATAGCAGAGTTAGAATTCCTGAACTGTCTGGTTAGTTAATAAGCAACAGCTCAGGTTGAGAATACATGACTGTTCAATATAACTAGGTTATGAATAATCCTGCTTATTGCAGAAAAAGCAGCTTCCTTTGAGCTTCAGAGCAGAGATGTCAATGGAGCAGAGGGAGTTGCATTTTTAATCCTCCCATGTTCAAGTGTATGTCAGCATCCAACAGAGGTTGATACATATCCCACAGCATTATGCAAATGTATTCATTATTAAGACTTTATACTACTTCTTGAGCACTTAATACTAATTATAATGTTAATCACAATAAACTACTGCTATATCTTATAAATGCTTTCAAAAACTTTTAAAAATAATCTTTCTCTTATTATTTAATATCTGAATTAAGGACCAACACCAGAAAGATATAGAAGTGGCTCTTGAAAATAAAAAGTAAGCATTAATGACATTATTTCAAAGGAATCTGTTTGGTTAACCCAACAACAACAACAACAACAACAAAAGGCCACCTATGGAGTTATGTAAAAGTTTGAGATTAAAAAAAAAAGTCAAAAAGATTCTTATGAGATTCTGTCTCTTGTTTGTTTGCCTGACTACCTGAGGTTTAAAACTGCTGATACCCACTGTTGTAGAGAAGCACTATTGCAATGAATCATATAATCGCTTTGCTCCCAGCTTTCAGTTAGTCTCTTTACACTTAAGAGTGCACTGGAATAATGGACTTTTGTGGGAATTACTGGTATATGAAGTCAGAAAATGAAAGAAGTTTACTTTAAGAACTGTAAAGGAATACAGGTTTTGAAAAGACTTGGAAATCTTTTGAAAAGTCTGAAGGTCTTGGATAAACATTTGTTTCTGTGTAAAAAAAAAAAAAAAAAGGAAGCTACTGTTTTCATCTTCACTCTTTTCCTGTGTTTCATGTTGAGGAATGTGCAGGCTGTAGGGAAACCAGTGACTGTCCAGAAAAAAGCAGCTGTAATAAAACTGTTCATCAGCCCTCACTTGTATTCAGTTAAAAAAAAAAATAAAAATTACCAGTTCTGGGAAAGGGAGTCACAGAATTACAGAATGTCAGGGATTCGAGGGACTTCAGAAGATCCCTAGTCCAATCCTCCTGCCAAAGGAGGAACACAAAGATTAGGTCACACAGTAACGTGTCCAGGTGGGTTTTGAATGTCTCCAGAGAGGGAGACGCCTCAACCTCCCTGAGCAGCCTGTTCCAGTGTTCTGTTAACCTCACCATAAAGAAGTTTTTTCTCGTATTTATGTGGAACCTCCTGTGTTCCAACTTGCATCCATTGCCCCTTGTCCTATCATTGGATGTCACTGAGAAGAGCCGGGCTCCATCCTCATCACAATCACCCTTTACATATTTACATACATTAATGATGTCACCCTTCAGTCTCCTCTTCTCCAGACTGAAGAGACCCAGCTCCCTCAGCTTTTCCTCATAAGGTAGATGCTCCACTCCCTTAACCATTTTTGGGAAGCACTTAAATGTCTTAGTACCTAGCTGATAAAGATTATCTACCACTATGGCTATATCTTGAAGCAAACAGCTTGGATGGATTCTTTGATGTGAGCAAACAAAACAATCATGTACTGTGACCAGAAATGCTTCCAGAGACAGAACTGCAAGAGTCAAATCATTTGCAAAGAGAAAATACTATTGTAGTTTTCAAACAACGTTGTGCTCCTTTTACCTTGTACAAATAACACTGTGTTCCTTTGTAACCAAAAAACACAAGGCAGACATCTAACACTGCTAACAAGGCAAAACAAATAATTGCCTCTCCAAATGTATTTTGATTGTAATGAGATGTACTAATTACAGGTGTAGTTAAAGAAATAGCACATTATACCTAAAACAGATACTGAGGTTACCTATGCTATGTCTACGGAAAACACACAAAATCTGCTTTCTTCATGCTTTTAGTATTTACTATGAAATAACAAAATCCTGGAGTTATAAGTTCTGAATTAATAGAGCATGCATGAGTTCATACAGCTCACTATTTCCAGAAAATTCCACAGGATTGTCAAAATCTGAGCAGACATGCCAGAATACACCGGTACAGAAGCGTTATGCAAAGCTGTTGGAAAAAGACCGCATTTAAATAGCAAGTTTAATGTATTCTCCTACAAAGGTATCTATCACCCTACCTGCACAGTCTCAAGCAGGTACAGTGAAACAGCCACCATCCTCCGTGCAGTTCCTTAGCAAGTCTGAATATGGACAATGTTCAGGACATCATAAAATGCTAAGATAGCTTGGAGATGACTTTCCAAGTAATTTGATCAGTTGAAAATTAGGAGAAGCACTGTAGTTTTTTAAACAGTTGACATATATCTGTGTTACAAACTACGCTATCTAGAACTAGTAATATGGCAAGTTAAAGCCATATTCTGCAAGAAAACAGCTGGTAGGGCCTAACTCCTATGGCTACAACTGCAATATTCTCTTCTGAGCAGTTCCCTCATAAGTAATGTGACATTTGTGTTGGCTTCACTTTACCCTGAAATATCATTACATCATTACATGCAAATATAATACTGAACATCATTTTCATTTTGTACTTTTAATAGCTGAATATGGTGTTATTATCCTTAAAAAAAAAGAAGAAAAAAATCACAGTGATTCATCAATACCAAACTTTGTCACTACTTTTAGTGTTTCTATTTTTCTTGGGAAAAAAGTCAGGTCAGTAATAAAGCACTTTTTCTAAATAAGATGAAGTATTTAAAAAAGGAGATTCTTGTAAGTTTTAAAATAGTTGAAGTCAATAGAAAATATTTGGCTACGAATAAAATGATATTCTATTTGTCTTCAATTTATGAAAAATCTTGACATCTTTATACTAGCTAGGTTCTCCATATTTTTTTTAGTGTTGAGAAAGTAATCCAAATGTCATGGTTTTATGGTTTTTGGTTATCAGTATTCCACATCATAACATCATGTAGTGCACTGGGAGTTAAAGTGTTCTGGGTACCTGTGCCCAAAGAGAAGAAAAACTACGTTCCTCAGAAGCCTGTTCGCTGTGTTGTTATCATTTCCGCTCAGGGGGAACAGATATAAGGCCTTGGTAGGTCATCTGACCGGCTCTTCTTCATCAGTCTCTCTCCCTGCTGCTCGACCGGACTGTGCATCTCACCTCAGCATTATGGTGAGGCCTATCCAGCTTTTGGACAATCTCTCTCTCTCATTATATTTGATTTATTAGCTTCAATTCTAATTATATTGTATTATAGTGTGCTATCTTGCATTCCGATACCATATTTAGTAAATCAGTTTGTTTCTCCTCAGATCGTTGCTGCTGTTTTTAATTATTTTGGGGTCCCCTGTTTCCCTTCTCCGGAGGCACGGATTTTGCGAAATCCCTCTGCCCCGCTGGTCACGGAACCAGGCCGAACAAGCCCGTAAACCGTTGACACCAAATCATAAGCAGTTATTTCCATGGCTTTCAGTGGTGGCATTTAGGTAAGTGTCCAGGATTGAATCAATATGCATTTTGCTTACATTCTTTGTCAGTGTTTCTTACAGTGTATCACTTCTGCTGATATAAAATACCATGTCTGGTAAATCTCGTTTAAGCTTTATTTCCTTAATTTGTTTACATGTTCATAAACTCAATAAATGAAATCTTAATTTTGCAAGCATCTATTTAATCATATTACCTCAGTATTATCTTACCAACATACCTCTTAAGGTTAAACATGAGCTAATGGAAAGGTGATGTTTGAACTCAGATTTGAATTCTGGATGCAAGGCTCATTCATGCTTAGAAGTAGACTTACCTGCATACTTAACACATAAAATAACTATTCTTTCTGATCAGTAACATGTAGAACTTTCACTTTTTATTTATTTAGAAAAACATGAAATTCATGGAGTCTTCTTGGTTGGCAGGCTGGGGATATACTTCTACAATGTAAATGATAGTAACCACAATAATAATAATAATAATGATAATAATATTAATTCTCCCTTGCTGCTTAGATAGTGAACTTGATTCACAGAATGGAGAGGAAGAACTAAAAATCATAGATGATGTATTTTCATTTTGGACAAAATAGACGTTCAGATCCTTAACATATGTAATAAAATGACTAAGCTACCCTTCCACAGACTGGCAAATGGTTGACAAGAGATGTACAGCTAGAGATCTGAATTCATTATTTTGTGCTAAATTTTCAATATTGTAGTGTGTATTACATCCCCATTTCCATTTATCTATATGCTGGAGACAATAATTATCCATGTAACTATGGAATTAAACAGCTCAGGTGAGATTGAAAAGCAATTATATTTGAAGACTTGATAAAGCATCTAGTGTACATTTTTACTGGTCCTGCTACCACCAGTGAATGAATGCTTAATTCACATGTAACTACTCCATTACATATTTTTTCAGTAACTTTTACTCTGGAAAATGTACTTATTTGACTAAAGGAGAGAATGGCTCTTTCTTCACATAATACTTATATAAACACTTCAGGCTGTAACAAGTCATTCTAAGGCCTGAGAGGCAGTGCCCATGCATCTGAGCAGAGCCTCTATTCACACTGTGGCCTGAAGCTACTCCTAGACTCTCCTATGAGAACATTTTCTTGAAACACCCTGCTGTGTTAGTCAAATGTCTGCTTTTACTAAAACACAATCAGACACAGTCTTCTAGATAGACATGGTGACTAAAATCCCTGAAATCATGTTACCATGCAACTGTATTTTTTTCCATGTTTTTCCACCTTAGCTTTCAAACACAATGTATTGTTGGTAAAGTTCTTCCTTTCTTCCCTTAAGTGAACAGTGAATATAAATCATCAAAAGCAATTATATCAGTTGTCTGTAGAGCAGTGACTGAAAAAGTGCAAAAATAAATCACAATGACTTTTCAGCAGCATAAAGTTATGGGCAGTTGAATTCCCACTCATGCTACATTACAATACAATGTTTGTGTTTTCACCAGAATCTTCTCAACCGTATCACCAAACCACAGAAGGGCTGAGATAGGAAGAGACCACCGGAGGTCATCTTGTCCAAACTCCCAGCTCAACCTGAGTCACCTAGAGAACAGCCTACAAGCATGTCCAGATACACCTCCAAGGAGGGAGACTTCACAACCTCTCTGGGCAACCTGTTCCACCTGAACCTGTTATCCTCATAGTAAAAAAAAACAAAAAACAAAAAACAAAACAAAACCCACAATAAAATTGTTTCCCGATGTTCAGATGTAAGCTCCTGTGTTGCAGCTTGTGCCTTCCGCCTCTTGTCCTAACACTTTGTTCACTACATTAAACATCCATAGATGTCAGCAGATTTACCATTTACGCTCCTACCTGGAACACAAAAATTTCCACAGTGACATCAAAGCTTTGGAGTAGAGACAAGGCAGCTAAGATGGGCTTGAGAAGAAATTCGGAGGATATCTCAAATATGTAAACACACATTTTAAAAACATGATGAAAAATACAAAGATGACAGAAATGAGACAAAAGAATACTTTGATAAACATACTTAGACACCTATGTGGTATCCTGTTACATTCATCAGAGTAGATCTGTAGGCTACTATGACCAATCACAATGGTCTGAACACAATATCAGACTTGAAGGAAAGCTCTGTCATTACAGCTCTTGCTGCATAGGTATAATCATATACATATAATGTAATTTTTCATTAACAGGTTATATGTGACTGGAGATGCAGTGAGTGGCAAAGAAGTACTTCAACACAGAAATGAGCCACGCTGTGCCTGAATTGGCACAAGAACTTATGCCTTCATTTTATGTACAATTTGAGATTGTTATAAGGGTTTCTTTGTGTAGTTGCAGATGTTCCACATTCTTTTTCGGTATATAAACATAACTTTCAAGGAAACTCTGATATTACGCTTCTTCAGGAAAATAATCATATTGAATAACAAGGCTGTCCTTGGTTATCATCTGTGATAGAACAACATATTCCAACAAATTTTAAATAATCTAGACAGAATACTTGAAGCAAAGTAGGCAACAGAGAAATCAAAATGATAAACTAGATCTGTCTAAAACACTAAATATTCTTTTCTTTATCCCACTGTCTGCCTGTGCAGCTAGTACACAACATAATTACTTTAAATGTACATACTCAATCTAATTTTCATAGAATCACAGAATCATAGAAGTTTTATACAATCGTATAACCACAACAATGACTGCAGGACAGTTAAGACTTATCATCAAAAAAGTGACACTGTGTACACACTTAAGAACAAAAATAACTCTTGTATTACAACATAATAATAATAATAATAATAAACAGACAATGCAAGACCTGTCTAGCACTTGAATGGAAAGCAAACTGAAACTAAAGTGCACACTTGGTCTAAACTTTGCAATTTACTTTAGTAGCTTTCCTTACAAAATTCAATCATGCCTGAAAATCTCTAATACAAAGAATACATATTATTTATTTCAACTTCACAGTTAAATCTGTTTCAGGCCTATACGCCAATGAGATTTTAACAGAGCTTCTGTGACTGATATAGCCCATATAGGAAAAATCTTTACAAAATCACCATTAATCTGATTTTGGATGAAAAGCTGTACTTGTTCTAATCTCTGTCCAAACACATCAAAAAGAAATAACACATAAAATATGAGAAAAAAAACAAAAACATTAAAAGAGTTGATTTCTTAGGAGTGTTCTTACCTAGATTCTAAATTTCAGAATACTGAAAACTACATAGACTAGCTACACAGAATACAATTATAAATGTAATGAAAAACAAATTTTAAAAGGGGTTAAATGCTCTACTGAAGAAAAAGACTTTTTATTGGGTTGGGGGGTGTTGTTTGTTCTATATGAAGTTAATAAAGACATAACACTAATTCATAATTCAAAATCGTACAAGACTGAAGAAACGTATTTTCTCAGAACATCACTTCCTAATAATGCTGCATTTTCTCTTTTTTTCTTTTTTTCTTTCTGTCCTTGCCAGAGTAAAGAATAAGAATCAGAGTCTATCCAGACAGGAAGGTAAGAATTAACCAACAATTTTGTGCTTTAGCTAGACATACTGTAATAGATTTTTCTAAACCTTAATCCTATTGGGATTGAGGTCTCATGCACAAAAACAACATACGCAGTTGTTGTTTAGAAATAAAATCAAGGACATTGCCAGTCTTGGCTTTGCATTTTTTTCTTTCCTTACAAAGCAAATATGAAAAAAAAAAAAAAAGGTTCTTTCAGACTGCCTTTCAGAATTTTCTCAAATGTAATCAAAATTTATTTTTACTGCATTTACTGGGGAAAAAAAAAAAAGTCACAGAGTCCCAGTAAAGGAGATGTTATTTGGCACAAAATGAATCTGATGGAGTAGGTTTTGGGTCTCTGATGTTTCACAGGGCCCAGAGAATCCTAACTAGAATGACCATCTGACTGTTCTAGCACTCTTCTCTCTCAGTAGGGATGAGTACAGTTTGCGAGAGCTTATGTGTAAAGTATGAGTTCCAGGGAGACCTGATGGCAACCTCTCAATATCTAAAAGGGGACTATAAGAAGTAAGAGGACAGACTCTTTAGCAGGGTCTGTTGTGACAGATCAAGGGGAAATGGTTTCAAACTGAAAGAGGGAAGATTTAGACTGGGTATAAGAAATAGTTTTTTACAATCAGGGTGGTGAGGAATAGGTTGCCTAGAGAGGTGGTGAATGTCCCATCCTTAGAGACATTCAAGGTCAGGCTGGACAAGGCCCTGAGCAAACTTATCTAGCTGTAGGTGTTCCTGTTCACTGCAGAGGAGTTGGACTAAATGACATTTAGGGGTCTCTTCTAACTCAAAATGATTCTATGATTCTATGAATTAAATACGTGAATCCCAGCCTTTGTGAGAATATCACAAAGGCAAGCTCCCTTCTTCTACCCATACAGGGACTGAAGAATCACTTTAAATTGTGACCTACCACTCCTTTGCATTCACCATAATCTCTTTTTTTCCTTTCTCCTGCTACTATCTTTGTAAAATGGCAATAAGAGCACTCCAAGGCAGAGGTGCACTGTGTTCTTCTCTTTCTTCACAAAATTTTGCCTGATTCCATACCAGTGAGATGTTTTTGAATTTTCAGCAACAGTTGTGAAACTCATTTCTTCACAGTTCTGACACTGGAGAGAACTCACAGATTCTTCCTCTTCCCACATTTTGGGTTACACTGCTGAAGGTGCACAAAGAAAAAAAGTAACAGAGCCAGTATATCAGAACAAAGCCTCCTAAAATCTGACTCTGATAATATTTCGTGGCAAATTTGGTTTGTCTGTGGAAAAGTTAAATCGGGATAATCTATATCAGGATAATCCATCTAGATTGTGATAATTTTCCTAGGATGTCAAGGCTCACCCACGAAGTCTTCCATACAAGAAAACACCAGCGTACATGGAGTACTGGCCTCTCCTTTCCCACTTGGTCACATAACAGTTTTTGTTAGGAATGAAGTGAAAAATAACTATTCCTGCACTTGATATGCTCTGCTGCTGACACTTATTTCAGAAGAGATGGTGAAGAACATCACTGCAAAACTTGTCATCGTGTATTTTCTCTGCCATACATAATACTGTTATCATGATGCTAGCTGTGCTTCTAACATTTTGATTAAATATAATCACTTGAAAAAGTAATGGGTGACCACAGGAGAACTTAGATAACATTTTTTTTTATTTTCAAAAGATGAGACAGGTATCAGGCAATTAATTCTTATAGCTCTTTGATATTGTTTCAAGGGCTAAGAATAGACAAATTCAATCCTGACTACAAATGAGCTGAACGGTCCTAGCTTTACCTCGAGAAATAGAGTAGTCTAGTTAACACGTTACTGTCCAATGCCAGAAAGAGGAGTTTTGCTGATGTAAACAGTGACTTGATTTTATATGGTACATCTGAAAAACAAGGGCTGGTTAGGTTTTGCAGATCAACGGACCCTTGGTTTTCAATCCAGTAAATCTCATTCATAAGTAGTCTGATTTTTCAAGCTTGAGAGTAGTCCTACTGACCTTGGTTTAGAACCTTAAGCACAACCAAAGATGTTTTACAGGTTTGAGAATGGAAAACCAAGCAATTTCAGTATGAGGTCAGTGGTGAACACAGAGATGAGAGTTAAGACAGATTATACTTTCATCTAGTTCTAAACTTGTTCTTTTAGACTGTGCTCTGTTAGCTATCCAAAAGACAGCTTGCCAGTTCATTAACTTCCTTTTCTGCTCTCTGTTTTACTGTACATAAAAGGCATGCACTAGGATGTGCAAAGAACCATAGCCACACACTTTATTTTATACGCTACATGCACCAACAGCTATTAAAACCTGATGGTGCTGAAAGGCTGTGACTATTATATATCCAGCAATGCTGACATCACCACTGAGCTGTCTGTTTGGCAAGTGCATACATATTGCTTCCAGAAAAAAATAATAAATAAAAAAAAAAGATGAAAATTATGCTTCAAATCTGCTGTTTTTATACATCAACTGGAGCACTGAATCAGCCCAGTGAATCAATATGCAAGCCAATCTTTTCCTAGAATGCTTCATAGAAAGCTTCTTTGAACAAAATAGGAAAACTGTATAAATTGATAAACAATGATCTTCAGGCACAGATCCACTTTAGTAAAACCCGGGGGAAGCTAGAGGTCTCATACAAATTTAACAGATCTTAGGAAATGTAATGATTATGTAGTTATCCTCTCATCCTAACCACTGTCCCTTCAAAAACAAGCAGCAAATCATTCCCTTCCACTTTTCTCTCATTCCTCTCCCTTCAATGTCAAGAATGCTTTAGGATGCTTGGAATACTGTGGTTTGAGGTGGTGTGAGAAGCCTGGGTGAAAGAGAAAGCACAAAGGTACCTTTACACTCAACATCAGCCTGTCCATTTCAGCACGTATAAAACAGAAGATTCTCAGGAAGAGAGGTGCAGATTCAATTTCACAACTTTCAGTTCAATTTTCAATCCCTAACACATTGTTGGTCTAGTTAAGAAGTCTTCTGTGCCTAAAATAACACTAGTTATTTTAAAACAATCAATGCATCAGGCAGACAGAGAAACCACAGCTTGTTGGGCATTTAAGAAAGAGGTTAGCCTAATGTTCTACAGCCCAAGGGAAACACAGATGATATTTATATTACCCCTGAATATGAATAATAACACTAAAGGTTATAGGGTTATTCCATTAACTGAATCCATCACCGGACAGCATGAAAATTGTATTAAGTTTCCCGACAAGGTCTTGGGAGAATTGTAACAGGTCCATTTATGTTATTTTTGATTCTGACTAAATTAAGTGAAGGCTTTACATTTAAAAGATTTTTATTTGGCCATAGATCAATATTCAATTGCAAGTTTCACTTTATTCTGTCCTGCATACTGTAAAAATTTTCTTGCTGAGATTTATGAGAATATTTAGTTAGTAAGAGCTATGTAAGTAACTGTTTGTCTTACAAATATTTGTCTTACAAATGAAAGAGCTGTAAGTCATGTCCAAGTACAACTTCCTAATAAAAATTCAGATTTAAAATTTTAATTTCAATATGTATTAGTTTGGGAAGTTAGCCTCTGAAAGACAGAGGCATTTACATCCTGTGTCCTTCAGCCACCTCCCATCCAAAACTGGCATGAAAGTATGATTCTGACAACTATATGACATACAGAGAAGAATTAGGAAGAGAGTTGTGTTATAGTAGTATTACACTCTGGCTTGAATTATGTGCTATTCTATGGTTCCAGGAGATTCATCACACAACTACTCAACCACAAGTTTTAACAATCAAGAATAAGAAAGAGCTTTACTCTGGGTTTCTAACACATTAGAAAACACAATCTATCCATGAAAATGATCCAATCAAATTTTCTGGAGATCAAGGTGAAAGGAGAAACTATCTTCTTCTCTAATTGTTCACTCACTTCTGGTGGTGTTCTGTTATAAATCTAACTCTCTTATTCTCCTACAAAATTTCCTGTGAAACTCTGCAACTGTGTACAGATAAGGTGAGGGTTTGAAGTCACTCTCCTCACAAGGAGGGAAAGGGTAAAGCTGTTCTGGCAGATCTGTTATGAAAACTTTAGGCAGGAGGGAGAATGCTAATTCTAGGAGATGAGAGCAGTAACTGCTGTGTATGTTTGAGCAAGTAGTAGGAGAAAACATTCCTCCTCCTTCGTTCACCAGTAACTGCCTTCCATACTTCCCATTTCTAATGCATCCTCCAGCCCCAGCAACACATCCAAATACTACTGCAATATCCTCTAGCATGTTCTTTTCAAAAATGGATGGCCAGAGCGGGCAGTGTGGCCATTGTCACCACCACTACACCAATTCTGTTGCCTGCAGTAGTATTTCAACCCAGAGAACTGTACATGCAAAGAACTATTACAGAAAAGACATATTCTAGTTCATAAGAATAGAATTAAAATATATATATATATCATTTGCAATCAGAAACAATCTATTCTAATATATTTAGTTACAGAAAGTCTTTTAATTTTGTAAAGTTTTTAACAGTACTCTAACAACAACACATCTAGAAGTTCAGAACTGCTAATACATTTACACCTATTATCTATGGAGAAGATGAGTTAGTTATGCTAGAGACACACATATTCCTTATGGGGCAGGCAAGCTCACTCTGAAATTATCACAAAGATCCCATATAGAGAGGAAGAGAGATGAAGCATTCATTTTTAGAAGACCTGTTTTCACAGAATCATAGAATGGTTTGGGTTGGAACAGATCTTTAAGACTGTCTAGTTCCAACCCCCCTGCTATAGGCAGACACCTCTCTCTAGACCATGTTGCTCAAAACTCCATCCAATCTGGCCTTGAATGCCTCCACGGAGGGCATTCACAATCTCTCTGGACAACCTGTTCCACTGTCTCACCACTCACACAACAAAGAATGTCTTCCTAGTATCTAGTCTAAATCTACCTTCTTCCAGCTTAAAGTCATTTCCCCTCATCCTGTTGCTACACATCCTTATAAAAAGTCCCTCCCCAGCTTTCGTGTAGGCCCCCTTCAGGTACTGGAAGGCCACTATAAGGTCCCCCCACAGAGCCTTTTCTTCTCCAAGATGAAGAGCCCCAGGTCTCTCAGCCTGTTCCTGTAGGGGAAGTTCTCCAGCCCTTTGATCATCTTCATGGCCCAGCTTTGAACCCACTCTAAGAGCTCAATGTCCTTTCTGGGTTGCGGGCCTCAGATCTGGATGCAGTACTCCAGGTGGGTTCTCATGAGAGCAGAGTAGAGGGGCTGAATCACCTCCCTTGACCTGATTACGCTTCTCTTGATGCAACCCAGGATACAGTTGGCCTTCTGGGCTGCAAGCGCACATTGCTGGCTCATGCTGAATCTTTCATCTACTGATAAGGAGAAAAGTGTTGCCTGCTTGGCACAACAAACCTGGGTAAAATGCTGTGAAGACTAGGTTGCTTTTTACTGTATGTGAGTGAGGAATTGTTTTTTATTCCAACAGATAAAATTGGCCATTCATGTTATACCTGAATGTCAGATGTACTGTAGCCTGTTTAATACTCACAACTATAAAAAATGATTTAAGAAGCAATATATGGCATTAATGAGTAATTTACAGATGACCAATGATACACATTGAGAATTTCCTAAAGAGCAAGCTTAAGACAATGTAGCCGCCTTTGCTTCGCTTGACCCCTCCTTTGCCCCTAGCTCACAAGCACTTGGTGAAACAGCAAAAAAAAGAGATACTACTATCTTCTTGGATAATATTGAATTCTGCCAATTACAATTTCCTTTCCAAGAATCAAAGCGACCCAGAAAATGAAAAGACAAATCAATCAATCAATCAATCCATCATGCTTTCCTTGCTGATAGGTGAGTCAAATATTGTTTTACTATACCTAATCATGCACATTTAAATTTCCTCGCCTCTTCATCAGTGTATCTGTCCATGTTACATATTGACTGTCCTGCTCTTCCCTTGCAATTTGTCCCCTGAAACTTTCCATACATCTCCGCCACTTTTCAAAATATCAATACTCGTGTTCTTAGATTTTCAAAACATATGACATTACATCTGTAAGTATCATAATCTGTTACACTGAATATTAAATTCATAGGCACTGCGACACAAATGACACTTAATAAGTACACTATTATATAAAGTTTTCCTATGCTTAATAGAATCATAGAATCATAGAATCATAGGGATTGGAAGGGACCTCCAGAGATCATCAAGTCCAACCCCCCAGATTAGATTTTCAATGTAGCAGAAATAAATGTATATTTTCCTAGAAAGACCATACATCCAGTTTGGTGCCAGGGCTAGAAAAAAAGCATATAGAATGCCTAAGGGAGAAAAAAATACACAGTGAAACCTACTAAGCTTCCTAAAATAGATCTTTAGATTGGAGTACTATATGTAGTATTGATCTGTATAAGGATCTCAACTCCTCTTACAGCTAAAATATTGAATTAGTGGTGGAAATGACTTATAATTGTAAGTCATCTGGAATGTTAAGCTAACAGAAACAGGATTGCCTTCATTTTAAGATATGACACTCCAAGTAAATGAGCTCTCTGTTATACGGAGGGTGAACAAATCATCGCCAGTACCTTCCTAGATAGGATCCTTTGTGAATACGTTACCTTCTTTTGGGCAAGGAAAAGCAGTAATAACAACATTTTGCATACAAAGGTGTATTACTGTTTTATTTCCTACTTTTTCCTTGAGTATATTCCAGCACCGAACACTAACATTTTAGTTTGAAGGTTTAAAGTTACTGCAACATTTACATAACCCGCAAACTACTTAACGTTTTAATTCAGTTGGCCTCATAAATTCCACATCTCTACACTATAAAACAAATATAGTTAAAGTGCAGTTGCTGTAAATAACGTGACATTTGACTCTGTAATTTTGTATGTTTTTGTGATGCCTTCAGCAGTTTTGCAGGTTGCACATCTTTATATGTTTATTAAGATATTTAATATGGTCAACTAAAGCTTCCTATATTTATCAATCATACTCACTTTACTGTGCTGATAGACCTCCAGTTTGTCTGTTCCTCTTTTTCTTACTAGTTAGAGCAATCCTCTCTTTTTTTCTTTTGGAAGGTAAATAGACTCCAATAAACAAGTACTTGTGTTTTTATGACATGCAAATAGAGTGAATGCTATGCTGATAGATCTACTGAGTCTTACCTTGCTGCGGGTGTTTACAAATGGCTTCATAAAATCTTTTTAAGAAAAGATTGTTTAGTGTGGGTGTAAACTCACCGTGTGCTCTAAGTTAAGAAATGTAACATTACAAATAACATTATGGTCTTTTTAATCTTGGGCTAGGAACCGAATTTGTTTTCAGGATTTGAAGGGTTTCATCAGGCTATGTTTTTACAGATTTGCTAGAACCATATTCATCTCCTAAATGCACTGCTTTTTTAATCTCTGCCGCCAAGATAGATCTCTGCTTCACAAGTTAGCAGCACAACAATTAGCCCAAAAAGAAAGGCCCTTTGCTTNCATAAACAGGAAAAAAAAAAAAAGCCAAGTATAGAGAACTCAAGTAATCATTCACAAAGTTACTTATTATATACATAATGAGGAAAAACCCTCATGGAACTAGTCTCTTTCAAAGTTCAAATATTAACTCTGTTCTGGCATTCCTAAACAGTTAGCAATTAGAAAAATATGTAAGAAAATAATAAACTGTCTCTAGCTGAGAAAAGACCAGTAGCAAACTTTCCACCAAATTGCAAACTATGAAGCCCTGAGCTCAACGTAACCTAATCTGCTGAGTGATGAGCCTTGCCCTTCAATACAAAGTTGATGTGAAGAAATACAAGTTACCTTTCAGTGCCTGTTTTAATCTAATGGTAAATACTGTTTAATTAGACTCGATCATGAACTGCCATTCTTTCCTTAACTGTGAATTTATCTCTTGTAATAAAGTATGGAATGTCAGATATTTACTTATGATCAGCAAAGTTTGGCCCTATGTCCGAAGTTTACAGAGTTGAGAATTTAGGATGAGAAATGTTTTCAAAGATGAGCTAATTAATTCATTGTGAAATAACAAATGCTAAGGTACGATTTGTATGCTTGTTTTTCTTTAAAATATAGCTTTTAATTAAACACTGAAAAAACATTCTACTGTGAAAATCATGCCTGCTTTGCAGTATTTTGTGACACACAGGAATTTTTCCAAGAAAAGCTGTTTGTGTTTCTATGACACACATACTACTCAAGACACTATATTTAGTAAAATGGTCTGCTTACATTTACTTTGGCAAACAGAGTGCATGTACAGTTAAAGATGTATTTAAATCATAGGCTAGATTACCAAAGACATTAAGATTCAGCAAACTCATGATCTTACTGTGGAGTTTTTAAATTGAACACCAGAGGAGTTTCAGAAAAAGAGAGGGAAGTTAAACTTTATATCAATCTATGACAGTTAGCAGATGCCTATTCTTCCAAGAGAGTCAGAAATAAATGTCATTTAAGGGCTACTAACTCACTTCCCAACTAAGCAAAAATAGGTATGTTCTTAAAATCAGTGAGGACAAACTGAAATAGTCAAATCAAACACAGGCAAAAGGCTGCGCAAGTTGGACATAAAAGCTGTATCAGTGAGAACATGATCTACAACTTATATTTACCAAGGAAAATTAAATAACATGCAGGTTGCCTAGAGCAGTTGATACAAACTGCCTTTGTTCTTGTCTTTTCATCTAGTTACTCACGATTTACAGAGCTTGAGAGGAGAAACAGAATCACGATGCCTATAAATAAGTGCTGTATTTCAGTGCTATCAAGGCTGGGACATAGCTGGAAGGATTTTATACAGCAAGACCCCAAACGTTAACTTCTTCATGTCACCATTCCAAGTTTCCTGCATACCTTTATGAAGGACTAAGTTCCTGATTATAAAACTAGTCATTATGAAGGGATATTCTCTGTGTTCTCAAGCAACCAAATCTACGAGCACTGGAAACTCAATTATATAATGAATTAATATTTTATAAATTAAATTTTGTAAGATATACTTGGATGAACAGAACAACAAAAGTAAAATGTGATTTATAATTAAAAACTTATCAATCATTTCCAGAGCATGAGTGCAACCCACATTACGTATTTGTTATTCTACTCTCTCCAGAAATTGTAATGCAACTTGTCAGGTTGTATAAGTCCTTGGTTCTGTGCAGCCAACAATGTTTGTGGCAATGCAGTGAGCATTTAGAATGGATTGGCAATGGTAAAATGGTTTATTACATGCCTGATATGCCTACTACATTAGAAAACTACAGATATATGGAGAAGAATTAAATTTCAAAATGATAGAGATTTCAAATTCTAAATAGCTCTGTATTTTGCCAAATTGTTCATGATCAGCTCAGAGAGAAATAGGGCAAAAATAGAAGAAAGACATTTGAGAAAGAGATAAGAACCATTTTATAACAGGGTCTGTATGATTACTTATCCACTAGGTCAGAATGGAACTGACTGAACATACCAAGAATTCATTAACTGTCTTTCCACAGAATTAACATGTGGAATGTTGAAAAGATTTTGAGACTGAAATCATTTCTTCTTTTATAACTATAATTTTAACAATATCAATACATTAGGTTGATACATTTATAGATTCTTCATTTTGTATGGTTATACTGTTGAACTTCAGGTGATACTGAGGCCTCTAGGAATAGATTATCCACAGTACAGAGGAGAACTACTATTCTTTTCTATCGATATTGCTTTAGGAGATAGTTCTTAATAGAGAGAGTATGGTTTGTTAAATTAAGCATAAATTTTAGTAAATTTGAGGATAAGCAAAATTTTCTCAGAAGTTGAAAAGTTAGCCATTTGTTAAAATGACTTTTGGAACAAAGTTCTCAACATCTTTTCCATATATTTTTATGTAAATAAATTAACTCAACTTTATCAAGAAATATTAGATTACACTGTTAGATCAAGCATTCTGCCTAAGTAGAAAACACTCTTGTAAGATGCTCTTCATTGCATGTTTTTTCTGGTAGAAGGATCAGTAATCTTAACACCTAGGTTAATTAAAACTCCAATCTTTTAAAAAACAAATAAAAGAAGAATTTTCTTTGGCAATGACAACATAAATATTTTGCAAAACTTACTCCTAAACTTCTGAATCAAATGGACTGCTAGTAGACCAAGTGAAAAAAGCCACAAAGACTGAAGTCTAAGCTTTTTTGTCCTGTTTATTTCTTGTTTTGACGTCACTGAGAGTAAGAAAAAAATCAAATATACTCTGTGTTCCAAAATATTTACATCAGCAATTCTTTAACACAGAATTCTGCTGACTAGTCATCTGAAAACCTGAGAGATGCCTGTTGAGCAGTGTTACTCAGCAGTTGCTACCTAGCTCCTTGTACATGATGTCTCTTAGCAACTACTCTGTTGCTCATCTATAATCACGTCATGCTACCCATGGAATAATTAGAAAGCCATAGGCTGTAGCAGCAGCAGATGACCACAGGCCTTCAGGAGTATGATATAAAGTTACAAGACCCATATGCTCTTTTATATAAAGGCTTTAAAGTCTGCTGAAGCAAGTTATATTCTGGTATTGCAGACAGGGGCAAAAAGAAAAACACTGATTTTCAAAGTCTGCCTTACTACATAAGCAAAGAAGATGTGTGGCTGAAGTGCAGGAGGACATAAGAAAAAAATAACTGTTTGTTAGAGGTATTGGTATTCTTCCACAATGCCTTTATCAGTATGTTCCTCATCATATAAACCACTTATGGCACTTTAAATGTGCTCTTGTTTTTAAACTAGGACAACAGTGCTATTTATTCACTACATTACAGTACAGCATGACCAAGGTTTAATATATCCTTCTTGAATAATAATAACATGTAATTTCACTGTCTTGGTGCTATTCAGAATAATAGGCTTATCACCTAATTCTAGTAATAGATATTTATCTGTGTGTTCCTCCTTTTCTCAAAGAATTCAAAAGCCTTGTAGTCTGCAAGGAATTCATACTTTCGGTATCTTTAAAAAGCAAGAAATAAAATTCTCCTTTTACAAATAGGATACAGAACAATTATATTTCTGGCAAATTGGAGAGCTGAACCCACACAATTTTAACCTCAGACTAAGCCTTATCTCTGGTTATGTAAGCATTAAAATAGCTAAAAATTGGATAGGTGCTTTCACCTGAGCCCACTACAGTAACCAAATAATATTTTATGAAAGCAAATACTGTAGGGTATAAAAATTATTATCAAATATTATAAAAAATCTAAAACAAAAGACAGGCTTCTGATTGCAGCATGAATATTAAGCAAATAACTATACCCTAGTATTTGTGTTGGAGTTAATTCATATACAATGGCAAAAGACAAAATAAGAAAATGACAAAGCAGGTTTTAAATGAAGATAAATTCATCTACTTGGGAGCGGGAATAAGAAACAAAAGAATGACTGAGCTACACAGAATTTGAGTTTGGACATCAACAGCGATTCAATATGGCTGGGACTAATGCTTTCACTTAAATTTATCATGGTTTAAAGACGGGAAAGTTCAGATTTAAAAGGAAAAGGGTATTAAAGGATATCAGCCAGAAAACAAGAAAGGAAAATCCTTAAATAAAGAAAGTGAAGAAACATTCATTAGTAAAGTGTTGTAAGAGATTAATCATTTCTAACCTTAGAGATAAAGAAATGCAGAGGGAAAAACAAAACAAAACAACAACAATAACAACAAAAAAACAGAAAAAGTGGGTATCTACTTTAATACCATTCTGTACCAATAGAAACAAATTAAAATTAATTTCCATCAGGTGAAAAGGAATATATCTTTCTAAAATTTAAATGTGTACAGTTAGATTTTTACGTTATGAAGTAGGTAGCTTTTTGTATTTTGAAAGGATTTTAGCTAAGAGTAAACTTTAAAAAAAAAAAAAAAGTATTGACTTTCTAGAGGTTTGGTTAGTTAGCTGACAGTGAAATTATAAACAATATAGTTTGTTACGAATATGTGTAAATTTCTTTTTACTATTAAAAATACTGTTTTTTTTTTTTTTTTTTTTTT
>JACDJE010000236.1:1445433-1467792 GCA_016647715.1 Pavo muticus
TTTTCTGTTGTTTCACACAACTATGAAAAACATTTAGGCCACTGAGTCTTTCTGAGATCCGCTCAGAATACACCACTGGATTGAGAAGTATATTATTCCTATGTTTAAAATCAAGCTAGCGTATCTAATTTTTAAAATGTAGAGGAAAGACTTCCATAAACATACTTCTTTATTGGACTTCATATTTAAAAAAAAAAATAGAGCCGTGAAAGTCAGGTTAAAACCAAATTCATGGAAATCCCTTTGGTTTCTTCTGAACAACCATCCGTTAGCTTTCTCTCTCTTAGATGTTCCTACTCATTCAATAGGTTAGTCACTTACCCGAGTTTGGATTTTTTCTAAGAGAGATTCATCAAACAAAAATGTTCATCGAAAGAATGGGCTCATTTAGAAACTGGAACAAAATACAACCTCAAAATTACTGCAACTGTACTGAAATTATACTGACTGTGTGAGCTGTTTCCTATATTAAAAATGTTCACGTACACGCTATGAATTAAGATCAAAGGTAATAAATAAGCATAAGAAATGTTTCCTTAAATGTACTTAATATCTTTCACCAGCTTTAAAGCCTCATTACTCTCCAGAGCTGAAAATGTAAACACAAAACCATTGTTGATAGAACTGGACAATGGTTGTTCAAATATCTGGAGAATGCTCTCACTCTGACAGAGCCTTATCAGACTTCAAAAAAAACAAGGACTCGTCTCCTTCTCCATGAAATGGAACAGTGCTTCTTCCATCAAAATGCTTTGAAACACAGATAATGGGAAACAACATGCAAGTTTAAAAAGCCTAAAGATTATTTTTGTTGAATAAAAATAACAAAGTCTAAGCAGGAACATCATGAACTTTGTTCACCTTTTTTTTTTTTTTAACCCATCTGTTGACTTAGAAAACAGGACCAAGATTGTCTTCTACTGTATTTAAAAGAGTGAGTACTTTACTGTCTGTTTTAAAAAAAACTTCCTTAAAAAGAACTGTTGGTTGTTGTCTGATCTTGTCATAATTTTGTCATCTGTGCATTTATCTCACATTCTGAAAAATAAATTTGATCTGACAAAGGAAAACCTTACACATCAAAGTAGTTCCAGCAATTTAAAATTGCTTTATTCTTGAATGAAATTATACAAATATCTACTAAATATATTCTAGGTTCAAATTCTTCCTGTTCCATGCAGTCAGCAAAAGTACTTTCACAAGCATGAACAACTAGTATTTTACTTCCAAAACCTCAGCTTCACTTGAATTTATTGACCCAGGTCTTTAACCACTCTAAAAGATCCTAAACTCCATCAAAATTAATTGAGTTATGGCAGTCTCTGAACAAAATGAAAGTCATTTGACATTCCACCTATAAAATGTTTGTTATCAAGTCACTTTTCTGTCATAGGGGCAGACTGTATTGTAGAAATCCATGGTCCATCTCCATCTTCTATACTGTGAGTGGTTCTGGTCCTCCTTTTCTCCATCTCAAAATGGAAAGTGCTTGAAGATAAAAGAGATAGAGTGCCTTCCCTACCCTGAATGCCTGGAGGAGTAGAAACCCTGCATCATTGAGAAGAAAAAGCTGAGTTGTGGTAAAATTTAAGTGAAAAGGAATTATTTGTATAGGGATTGATTAAGCACTCTCTTTCAAAACAAGAACTAGGGATAATAAATTGTGCTGGGAGTCAGGCTCAAAATAGCTCCTGTTTTTTTTTGAACTGGGGAACTTCTTGCCAGAAGATATTTGATTACTGAAGTTTTACAACATATCCAAAGGACACTTGAGAATTTAATGGAAGAGGAATCCGCAGATGGTTGCTAAATACCTAGACAAAACTCAAGAATACTTCTTGAGTTGAAAATATGCTGGAAAGACATAACATAAGGATTGCCCTTATGCTTGCTGAGTTCCTATACTCTTTCCTAGGCATTAGATTACTGTCTGAAAGGATATTAGGTTATATGGACATGAGATATAACTAAAAATAGCCGTCCTTAATGCTTTAATGAAAGCATTCATGAACCTAAGATAGAAATTCACTACTTTTAATCTATTCCAAATATCAAATGGGAAGAAAAAACAAGAAAAAATGTTTAGTTTTTCTATATTGCATTGTTTTTAATATTCTTATACAGTCATTTCAAATCTACTCAGGAAGCATTACACTAACTGCCTCATTTTCATGTAAGACTTCAAATAGAACAAATGGATTAAATCTACAGCACACTTATTCTATAGTTCTGATTTTCCTTTTGAATTCATAAATAACCATCTAAGAAAAATACCCAGCAAAGCATTTCTTCCCCACAAGTCTTTCTAAATGATTCTACACCCACAGATTTGTGCTAAGCATCAATAATACAAGTCTGCAGTTGTTTCATCCTTTATAAGTTAGATGTGGAATGGAATGAAGTTCAGATGTAGATCAGTGCTGCATCTCTTTCCATTTGTTCTGTCCTATTCTGAAGGGAATGAAAAAAAAATTCCCACTGGTCTCCTTTTTCATTTATTCATTTAATTGTAATGCTTTCAAGCCTGTTGCTAAGAGACAATCAAAAGAAAAAAAAACTACATATAGAAACTAAGAAAAAGTCCTTACTTTGGGAAAAAAGCTTCCAGAGTGCCTAGCAATCTTTCCAGCTGGCATGTGATATAATGCATAGTAACCCAGCTCTGTCCTTTACACCAGAGAGAGATTAGTTGCTCCATGTAGACTATAAACTACAACTGGCAGCCTTATACAACAAGAACAGGCAGCCGCAATCCATTGAACCTGATTCTGTGCCAAATGCCTCTAACCATCTTTATGGGCAAGGGATCAAACTATAATTCTTCAGGTAAGTACATTTCACTAAATGACTCCTTTCATTTCAAGCAAATAAGAAGGAGAGCAAATGAAAACACAAGAGACAGAAACTGGAGCATAGTAGTAGCAGAACCATAGCAGCCCACATTCAATGTAATTAGCAGTTGTTCTGGAAAATGCTAAGAAAGTCAGACCAAGCACTTTGCATTTAAAATTAATACCCATGGCTACATCGTGGCAGGGGTCCAGAAGAACAAAATGAGGAGTCGGAAAAGTTGAAAACATAAGCTGTGAGAATCCTGCTTTCTATCTATACAGTCAGTAGCAGTCTTAGAGGAGCTGCCCAAAAATCTTAGTTCTGTTTGGCTTCCCAGGGACCAGTGAATACCTCTCAAACAGAAGGACAAATGGTGGTTATCTGCTGCTCGCTTTCATTTGTGGATATTGCTCCATACTTAGACATGCGTAGGCACAGAATACATATACAGCATGAACAGCATCAGTCAAATATAATTTCCTGGCCAGTCAAATGCCATCTAGAAATCAGAAAGACAGGCAGATTTTCCTAACAGGAAGTAAAATTACAAACCATCACTTAAGAAACATTTAGCTTGTCTCCCTGTCCTTATCCATTCCTGTAAAAATACTTTTGCAAATCTGTTTGAGTGCTTCTGGCCTTTGGTTTCAGAAGGTGCAGAGAGTGGAATCTGCTTAATTTGGTCACAGCAAACCACAGTTCACTTTACTTTACCGGGACTGGGCAGAACAAGGCTGAGTGCAGCTGCATCTTGGGACAGGAGGTGAACTGGGAGGAAGGGAGGCTACTCCCTCCTGCCAGCAGTGAGGGTGCCCAGGGACCAGAGATCCCTCAGCCTCCAAAATGAGAGCCAGTGTCTACTTAGGGATTAATAAAATGTGCTGGCACTGCTCCTGACTCAAAGCTGGGACAAATAACAAGACTGGAAGACAAGAGAAAGCTGCAAAAACAAAGTAGGCAAGAGAAATTTCTGTTTGCAGACCCTCCTAGTTTTCTGTCTTGTTCTGAGCTCTCTGTTTTAAAAAGTTCATGCTTCTGTTCTCTGCTATAATAAAGCCAGCAATAGAGATTCAGAATGCAATTAGTGCTTAGCGGATGGTAATTTCCAGACTGACTGCAGTCCCTTCGCACAATAGGTAAATGATATTTCCAAGGACAGTCCACAGTCTCCTCCTCTCTGTATGGAACTATATATGGAAGCCTGGAAATCCTGTGAGCAATAGTACTCCTGTGTGACTCAGGGCTGAGATAGGCACTGCAGTGGGAACCTTATGCAGAGGATATTTTTGCAGAAGATAGTGCTTAGTTGGATTCACTTCATTTTAAGAAAAAATGTATGGGTTTAAGATGTATTTGTATCTTATTGCTTGTGAGTTCTTTAGGTAAAACCAAATCTGCCTCCTTCTTACTCTCACTCTGAAAAGAAGGATAAATATGAAGTATATGTTTGTTTTTTTAGGGTGAAACCATTCATTAAACACATGTGCACAAACACACACACATATGAATGCATCCACAGACAGTCCATGCACAGCTAGTTACCTGGTGATCATTTTCTACCTGCTAGAAAACAATTTTCCAGCTCTCTGTGCATTTTATCAGTTAGCTCTGTACGAAACTGAAGGGATAACAAAAATAGTGGCCAGGAGGAAATATGAGAGACTGCTTATCTTCCTGAAAGCAACCTAGAAAGACATTACTTTCCTGCTATGTTTTCCACTGAATACTTTCCCAGCTTGCCTTCACATAATTTCATATTGAACACTACTGATTAAGTAAAGGATCTAAAAAGTTAGTACAAGTAGGTAATTCAGAACTTGGAACAGTTGTGTGTTTTGTTTTTTTTTTCCTTAAACAGAAGAAGTGCATATTTTCACCTCAAATAGTATTCCAAAATCAGCACAATATGAATAAATAATTTCTAAAATTTTCTCTATAAATTTATGCCTGCTAGGACTCCCTTAATAAGAAAACTAAAGTTTATATAATCTTTTTGACATCTTTTGACTCTGAACATTTACTTGAACAGTAGAAACTTTACAGAGGCATGCTTATAACATTTTTTATATTTACAACTACCAGTATAAACATTTGGGAATAAAGAGGTGAAAGATAGTATGAGGAGAGATGGCTGAAAGATTTTTTCACTTACAGCCACTGCTTCATTTTATTATCACTGCTACATTAACTATTATGAGTTGTACATTTTCTTCAATAATAATGTCCAAAGAATTATCTAAGATAATTAAGATTCTATGGTGCTAATTTAATGTATGTAAAATTCATTCATTGTGAATGTTTGAAGAGGAATTATTCACCTCCTACACATGGAAAACCTTCATTCCTACAAGCAACATTGAGAAAAAGTGTTTCACCCAGCTCAACACATGCATATGCCATATTTTACTATATAGCTTCCCATGCCAAAGATTTGGAATTTTTCTAGCATTACTGGAACTGAGGATTGGAAGGCTGACTCTGTAATCATTACATTGAACAATTACAAACAAATTAAATAGAAAACTCATATAATTAGGTTACAAACTAAAAATAACTAAGAGTCATTTTGTAAAGAGATTGATTAATATTAATCTAAAATGCATAAACAGGAAAAAAAAAAAAAGCCAAGTATAGAGAACTCAAGTAATCATTCACAAAGTTACTTATTATATACATAATGAGGAAAAACCCTCATGGAACTAGTCTCTTTCAAAGTTCAAATATTAACTCTGTTCTGGCATTCCTAAACAGTTAGCAATTAGAAAAATATGTAAGAAAATAATAAACTGTCTCTAGCTGAGAAAAGACCAGTAGCAAACTTTCCACCAAATTGCAAACTATGAAGCCCTGAGCTCAACGTAACCTAATCTGCTGAGTGATGAGCCTTGCCCTTCAATACAAAGTTGATGTGAAGAAATACAAGTTACCTTTCAGTGCCTGTTTTAATCTAATGGTAAATACTGTTTAATTAGACTCGATCATGAACTGCCATTCTTTCCTTAACTGTGAATTTATCTCTTGTAATAAAGTATGGAATGTCAGATATTTACTTATGATCAGCAAAGTTTGGCCCTATGTCCGAAGTTTACAGAGTTGAGAATTTAGGATGAGAAATGTTTTCAAAGATGAGCTAATTAATTCATTGTGAAATAACAAATGCTAAGGTACGATTTGTATGCTTGTTTTTCTTTAAAATATAGCTTTTAATTAAACACTGAAAAAACATTCTACTGTGAAAATCATGCCTGCTTTGCAGTATTTTGTGACACACAGGAATTTTTCCAAGAAAAGCTGTTTGTGTTTCTATGACACACATACTACTCAAGACACTATATTTAGTAAAATGGTCTGCTTACATTTACTTTGGCAAACAGAGTGCATGTACAGTTAAAGATGTATTTAAATCATAGGCTAGATTACCAAAGACATTAAGATTCAGCAAACTCATGATCTTACTGTGGAGTTTTTAAATTGAACACCAGAGGAGTTTCAGAAAAAGAGAGGGAAGTTAAACTTTATATCAATCTATGACAGTTAGCAGATGCCTATTCTTCCAAGAGAGTCAGAAATAAATGTCATTTAAGGGCTACTAACTCACTTCCCAACTAAGCAAAAATAGGTATGTTCTTAAAATCAGTGAGGACAAACTGAAATAGTCAAATCAAACACAGGCAAAAGGCTGCGCAAGTTGGACATAAAAGCTGTATCAGTGAGAACATGATCTACAACTTATATTTACCAAGGAAAATTAAATAACATGCAGGTTGCCTAGAGCAGTTGATACAAACTGCCTTTGTTCTTGTCTTTTCATCTAGTTACTCACGATTTACAGAGCTTGAGAGGAGAAACAGAATCACGATGCCTATAAATAAGTGCTGTATTTCAGTGCTATCAAGGCTGGGACATAGCTGGAAGGATTTTATACAGCAAGACCCCAAACGTTAACTTCTTCATGTCACCATTCCAAGTTTCCTGCATACCTTTATGAAGGACTAAGTTCCTGATTATAAAACTAGTCATTATGAAGGGATATTCTCTGTGTTCTCAAGCAACCAAATCTACGAGCACTGGAAACTCAATTATATAATGAATTAATATTTTATAAATTAAATTTTGTAAGATATACTTGGATGAACAGAACAACAAAAGTAAAATGTGATTTATAATTAAAAACTTATCAATCATTTCCAGAGCATGAGTGCAACCCACATTACGTATTTGTTATTCTACTCTCTCCAGAAATTGTAATGCAACTTGTCAGGTTGTATAAGTCCTTGGTTCTGTGCAGCCAACAATGTTTGTGGCAATGCAGTGAGCATTTAGAATGGATTGGCAATGGTAAAATGGTTTATTACATGCCTGATATGCCTACTACATTAGAAAACTACAGATATATGGAGAAGAATTAAATTTCAAAATGATAGAGATTTCAAATTCTAAATAGCTCTGTATTTTGCCAAATTGTTCATGATCAGCTCAGAGAGAAATAGGGCAAAAATAGAAGAAAGACATTTGAGAAAGAGATAAGAACCATTTTATAACAGGGTCTGTATGATTACTTATCCACTAGGTCAGAATGGAACTGACTGAACATACCAAGAATTCATTAACTGTCTTTCCACAGAATTAACATGTGGAATGTTGAAAAGATTTTGAGACTGAAATCATTTCTTCTTTTATAACTATAATTTTAACAATATCAATACATTAGGTTGATACATTTATAGATTCTTCATTTTGTATGGTTATACTGTTGAACTTCAGGTGATACTGAGGCCTCTAGGAATAGATTATCCACAGTACAGAGGAGAACTACTATTCTTTTCTATCGATATTGCTTTAGGAGATAGTTCTTAATAGAGAGAGTATGGTTTGTTAAATTAAGCATAAATTTTAGTAAATTTGAGGATAAGCAAAATTTTCTCAGAAGTTGAAAAGTTAGCCATTTGTTAAAATGACTTTTGGAACAAAGTTCTCAACATCTTTTCCATATATTTTTATGTAAATAAATTAACTCAACTTTATCAAGAAATATTAGATTACACTGTTAGATCAAGCATTCTGCCTAAGTAGAAAACACTCTTGTAAGATGCTCTTCATTGCATGTTTTTTCTGGTAGAAGGATCAGTAATCTTAACACCTAGGTTAATTAAAACTCCAATCTTTTAAAAAACAAATAAAAGAAGAATTTTCTTTGGCAATGACAACATAAATATTTTGCAAAACTTACTCCTAAACTTCTGAATCAAATGGACTGCTAGTAGACCAAGTGAAAAAAGCCACAAAGACTGAAGTCTAAGCTTTTTTGTCCTGTTTATTTCTTGTTTTGACGTCACTGAGAGTAAGAAAAAAATCAAATATACTCTGTGTTCCAAAATATTTACATCAGCAATTCTTTAACACAGAATTCTGCTGACTAGTCATCTGAAAACCTGAGAGATGCCTGTTGAGCAGTGTTACTCAGCAGTTGCTACCTAGCTCCTTGTACATGATGTCTCTTAGCAACTACTCTGTTGCTCATCTATAATCACGTCATGCTACCCATGGAATAATTAGAAAGCCATAGGCTGTAGCAGCAGCAGATGACCACAGGCCTTCAGGAGTATGATATAAAGTTACAAGACCCATATGCTCTTTTATATAAAGGCTTTAAAGTCTGCTGAAGCAAGTTATATTCTGGTATTGCAGACAGGGGCAAAAAGAAAAACACTGATTTTCAAAGTCTGCCTTACTACATAAGCAAAGAAGATGTGTGGCTGAAGTGCAGGAGGACATAAGAAAAAAATAACTGTTTGTTAGAGGTATTGGTATTCTTCCACAATGCCTTTATCAGTATGTTCCTCATCATATAAACCACTTATGGCACTTTAAATGTGCTCTTGTTTTTAAACTAGGACAACAGTGCTATTTATTCACTACATTACAGTACAGCATGACCAAGGTTTAATATATCCTTCTTGAATAATAATAACATGTAATTTCACTGTCTTGGTGCTATTCAGAATAATAGGCTTATCACCTAATTCTAGTAATAGATATTTATCTGTGTGTTCCTCCTTTTCTCAAAGAATTCAAAAGCCTTGTAGTCTGCAAGGAATTCATACTTTCGGTATCTTTAAAAAGCAAGAAATAAAATTCTCCTTTTACAAATAGGATACAGAACAATTATATTTCTGGCAAATTGGAGAGCTGAACCCACACAATTTTAACCTCAGACTAAGCCTTATCTCTGGTTATGTAAGCATTAAAATAGCTAAAAATTGGATAGGTGCTTTCACCTGAGCCCACTACAGTAACCAAATAATATTTTATGAAAGCAAATACTGTAGGGTATAAAAATTATTATCAAATATTATAAAAAATCTAAAACAAAAGACAGGCTTCTGATTGCAGCATGAATATTAAGCAAATAACTATACCCTAGTATTTGTGTTGGAGTTAATTCATATACAATGGCAAAAGACAAAATAAGAAAATGACAAAGCAGGTTTTAAATGAAGATAAATTCATCTACTTGGGAGCGGGAATAAGAAACAAAAGAATGACTGAGCTACACAGAATTTGAGTTTGGACATCAACAGCGATTCAATATGGCTGGGACTAATGCTTTCACTTAAATTTATCATGGTTTAAAGACGGGAAAGTTCAGATTTAAAAGGAAAAGGGTATTAAAGGATATCAGCCAGAAAACAAGAAAGGAAAATCCTTAAATAAAGAAAGTGAAGAAACATTCATTAGTAAAGTGTTGTAAGAGATTAATCATTTCTAACCTTAGAGATAAAGAAATGCAGAGGGAAAAACAAAACAAAACAACAACAATAACAACAAAAAAACAGAAAAAGTGGGTATCTACTTTAATACCATTCTGTACCAATAGAAACAAATTAAAATTAATTTCCATCAGGTGAAAAGGAATATATCTTTCTAAAATTTAAATGTGTACAGTTAGATTTTTACGTTATGAAGTAGGTAGCTTTTTGTATTTTGAAAGGATTTTAGCTAAGAGTAAACTTTAAAAAAAAAAAAAAGTATTGACTTNAAGTGTGGAATCTTAGTCTAGAGTGAAACTGGCTTTGAACCATTCATCTATTTACAAGTAAAAGATTCTGCAAATCATGTCAATCTCTCAAACCATTGTTAACAGTTATTCCATCTTGAAAATAGTTTTAAAAAGTGGTGTAAGTTTTTTTATTCCTTTTTAAATGCAGCAGATTTAATACTGCTTAAATATTTGAAAGAAATGCATTGATTTCTATTTTTCCCCAAGAAACGCCTTTAAAACAAGCTAAAAATAATCATTTGTCTTTTTTTTTTTTTTTTAATGTTCTTTCATCTTCTTGTATCACTGTCTTTAAATAGTTCTAATATGTCACAGGAGCTTGTTTTAAATATTACGCATTTTAAGCCCCAGATGTTTTAGAGGGACATCTTCACATTGCACATCTTAGATTTTCCTTTAATTAGGAATTAAAATATTTTAAAAGTCAACTTGTAGAAATTTTATAGGGCATTTCCCCCTCTAATTCACAAAATAAGTAAAAATAAAATGAATCAGAAAGTACTTCAACTGATACTGCAATACTTGAGTCTGGCTCATTTTTATTGCAGCTACCCCAGATATCCAGTCAAAAGGCAGTAAAATGAAATTTCATAAACAATTTTTTGCTATTGAAACACTGAATAAAAATGAAGAAACATACTTTGGACATCAGTGGTTCATGTTCTTATCTATTTTTCTTGAATCCATCTGGAGAAACAACACTTCAAGATTCTACTGGAGGTCTTTTAATTTATTATTATTATTATTATTATTCACTGTATTTTTGATGTGCTAACCTACGAGTGCAACAGTATCACAAAGAAAAAGGAAAAAAAAATGCATGAGTTGGAAATTAACATTTAGAAACTAGGTATACTTTTTAAACTAAAAACATGAATAAGCTGATGCTCAAAATGGTTGCATTTTAAAGTCCCTTTGTCATGCACAGTATCTGCTAAGCCTTGAGGGAATGAGGATAAAGTAAAAAGTTGCTTGACAAAGAATTTACTATCAGGAAAATGCTTTGTACATGAAGAATGTGTTACACCCAGTCATGTTCCCATGTCATTACACAAGCATTTTAGATTGAAGTGGAGATGCTGGTGTGATGCTTTACGAAATCTGACATTAATAAGTGCCATATAAACAGTGTATGACAGGATTAGATGCATTTCTACCCAACTGAAACAAAAGTTGTAGTTATTTGGGCCTGACAGATATTTTTTTTCTTTTTAATTAAAAAACAAGTTTTGAACAGAAGAGCTAACAAAAATATTTTGTCAATTTCTAGGCATACACATGTCACCATCTGCACATTTTAAGCATTTTCAAAGGAAAAGGGAGGGAGAATAATTCTCTCTGGAGAACATACCCTTGATTTGCTGCTAAAAATTTCAAGCCAAGGCATAAAATTTTGTGGGATGTTCTCCTTGGTGGACAAAAGAGCTCTTCTTAATTGTATATTTTTTCCAATGCACTTGATAAAACGTCGCTCAACTGGCATAAGACTGTTGCAAGTTGCACACCAGGGTGCTGAGTATCTCCAGTTGTTTGCAAATGTGTTGATTAGATTCCAGTGGTTGCCTGAGAAATCCTGAATAATACACTTTTACACCTGGTGCATTAAAAAAAGATCTCATTATATGCCATTATTGCAATTGGTGAAAGAATGCCAAGAACATGTTAACTACAATGCCAATAATAAATATAATGCATAATGCAGTGAGTAGTTTGCATTTCAACTGCTATGCAAAATTCTTGTAAGACTAACTATAAATGATCTGGCTGAGCTTTTGAAAAAAAAATGTTTTGCTTATTCTTTCTTTTATTTTCTTTCTATAATTCTGCAATTCCAATTAATTTCTGAATTTTATATGACATGATACAGATTTCTTAAAAAGTAATTTTTGGAGTGCCATTGTAGACTTTAACTACAACTAATCTTGGGATTCTTTAAAAATATTACAGGCTATGACTCAAAGAAAATAAAACAGCCATCACTGTTGTACATTTTCAAATGGCAGCATATGAAAGAAAGCTGAAACAAAATAAATTTAGTACTGAACTCGATCACCCATGAATAGCTTTAAACCATTTCAAAGTTTTTCATTTTAATATCAAAAATAATAAAACTGCAAAAAAAAAATGCATTCTTCCAAAATTGTAACTTCTTTTACATTCATACAACAAGTTTGAAATTGACAAATGTTTTTTGAATATTTGGGTTTGCCTCAGATGAAGAAAAGATACAGTAAAGCAGCACAATCAAAGAATGTATGCACTAATGATGTTAGACAGTGATTTTCATTGAAAAGACAAGCATTAGATCTCAGAAGTCTTTTTGAATCATGACAATTTTGTAGGCTAAATTGAAAGCAAAAATAAAATTTACTATCCAGATATCTCAATGGTTGGGATAGCACAATAGCTATCAAATAATGACATTATAAATAGCACCCAAAAAAACTAACAGTGGTAAAGATAAGATCCTACATGCTTTGTCAGTATGCAAATTTCTGGATCCCCATTTTTTCACATTTTGAAGATATCTTAATAAAACTCAGTTTGGAGTAGAAGAGCAGACTAGAGAATTCCAAGAAGGTCTTTGTATGAAAAATAAGAGTACTAACTATTCTCAAAGAGAAATTCAAATGTGTTTCATTTTTCCTAATAACATCTAGCAAGTTTTTTTTTGTTTTTATTTTTGTTTTTTTAAGATTGAGTCAAATAGTAGGTAAGATGCCAGAAAATGAACAAGGGTCAACAGCCATGTAAATCATTGAAGTGGTACATCCTTTTATGTTCCCAACACTGACTCAAGTGTAATCCAGTAGTTAGAACTGTCATATGCAATATACATTCCACATTCTACAAGTGGAATGAAGTCACTGTGACATTTTTGGACAGGTATAAGAGCTGTTTAAAATTCTGTATTCAGCTACCTTAACAGTGGATTTTTATTTCAGTGATCTGTAAATTTATCTTAGACTATTTTTTTTATTATTATTATTTCAGCTAGGTGAGTTGCCAAGCATGGATAGTGAAGTTTGTGTACTTAAAATTATCCTCCTTATGAATGTGTCAGATGGAAAAATAGAGTACAGCACTACAAGACACTGATTCACACTGTAGAAAATCAGCTCTAGTTTAGATGTTGTGAAAAATTGAAACGGGGCTTGTTTGGTCATATAACATTGGTATTTATTAGATAATGAATGCTAACAAATTTTTGCTCAATGAGAAGAGTCAATCATTTGAAAGAGATCACCCCAGTTGTAAGATTTTAAAATGGCTGCCTTTCTTATTTCAGTGAAGGATAATTTTCCATAGCTTAACGCAGTCCTCTAAACAACATTTACCAGCAAGCAGACAATAGCTATGTAGACAGTAGTGCATTTTGTAATAACACTACTATATTTTCAAGAGAAAGAAGTTACATAGTCATTTGTTTTTCCAATACATGACTTTAAATTTGAAGTATTTATCAGATTCAGCCTGCCAGCTTCAATATGCTAGTTTACACTGTTAGAGAAGCAAAAAAGAACACTTCATGTCTCAGTGCAAAGTAATCTTTCCTTTTCACCTCATTCTCATCTGGTACTGATCAAGATAACTGAAGCAATCTTGTTGATGCCAGCAGATAAAATGGCTACAAGTTTTTTTCTTCCCAGTATATCCGTTGTGGTGGTATAACCTGACAGTAGCTCAGCACCACACAACCATTCGCTCACTACCCCCCAAGGGGATGAGGAGAGAACTGGAAATAAAATAGAACTCCTTGGTTGAGATAAAACTATTTTCTAAGACAGAAGAGGAAAACGGAAACAAAAATGTGCTGATAACAACGTATATTGCTACAGTGCAAGTACTCGCCAATCACTGACTGATGCATGGCAATAAATTCAACTGCCCAGTGACCAATGCCCCACAGCACCATAGGGTTTCATCCGCCTCGCCCCCCAACTGATGTCCCACAATCCTGAAGGAGAAGATACCCCCAGACAACTGCCCACAGCGTGGTGTCCTGCGGCATGCAATGATGCCCAGCCTCATTTAGCGCTATCATAGAAACACAAGGTTGGAAAGGACCTACAAGATCATCTAGTCCAACCATCCTCCCATTACCAATGCTACCACAAGCTACTAAACCATATCTCATAGCTCCTCATCCAGACACCTCTTGAACACTGCCAGGGACAGCCACTCCACCATCTCCCTGGGCAGGCCATTCCAGTGCCTGACCTCTCTTTGAGAGAAAAAGTTTTTCCTTATGTCTAACCTAAATCTCCTCTGACGCAACTTGTGGCCATTTCCTCAGGTCCTGTTTGTTGCCTGGGAGAAGAGGCCAAACCTCTTGTTATCACAACCTCCCTTCAGGAAGTTGTAGAGTGCAATGAGCTCTCCCCTGAGCCTCCTCTTCTCCAGACTAAACAATCCCAGCTCCCTCAGCCGCTCCTCGTAAGACTTGTGCTCCAGACCCCTCACCAGTTTCGTTGCCCTTCTCTGGACACGTTCCAGGGCCTCAATGTCTTTCTTGTAGTGAGGGGCTCAAAACTGAACACAATATTCAAAGCGTAGCCTCACGAGTGCTGAGTACAGGGGGTCCTGGCCCCACTTTGTCCCCTGCCCCACACCATCATGGTGGCAGCTTTGCCCCAGGAAGACCAACAACCAAACAGTGTGTTATTAATGCTGTTTTGTCTGAGATCCGGACATCACTAAAGAGGTAAGCATCAGCTTCTGAACTTTTCCCTCTTTTTCTCTATCACATCAATATTATATCTGCAGCGATGTGGTTGATAACAGCATTATTTGTATTGTTTTACAGGTTATACACTTCAAAAATTTCTTTCTCATTTTTTAAATAATCCCATTTTCTTTCCATAATTTATTTTAAAACTTTGATCTTCCTCTGTTCTTCTTTCAGAGGTAAAATCACCATTTTCCTACTGCCGTTGCTGTTGCTATTGCTACAGTGACATGTACTTCATGAAAAGTCACTCACATTCATTCCCTAATTTCTGTATTTCTATTTTACAGATATAATGCAATATGTTTTTCAAATCTTCTTCACAAGTCTGAAATTTCTAGCATGCCTTGTTTCCTTATTTTGAGGTAAGAGTCATTTCATATTAGGGCTAGAAGAGTCATGTCAGTACTGAGCTCTGCTGTGTCATAATACTTGACAGGATACAGTAGGTTATACGAACCAAAATGTATTTCTCCTTTCTAATGTGCTTTCATTCCTGTTCTTTACAATTAATTTTACTCCCCATGATTCACATTAATCTAGAATTTATCTAGTCTCAGCTTGACTTTGAACTGTCTGTTGTCTGCATATTCCCACTTCACGTGCTCAACTTTTTCTTTTTTCAGCTTGCCTTTTTTACTCTTCACTGGCTTATCACATAGATAAATACATATAATGCATTCATCCGGTTGCCTGGTGCAGTGGTGCTAACCTCTCCTGCCTCCTAAGGCTAGGCCATCCAGTGGGTTCAAAAGTGATGCATTTCCTTACTATCATTCCATGAGTATGATGAGCAGAGAAAGGACGAGCTGCCTCTTGGAACTGAGAGCAGCGTCATTTACTGAGGAAAACATGAACACCTGCATAGGATTAGATGAATTTAGCAATTCCCTATTTTATTTTCTTGTACTACAACGTGCTATATTCTTCCCACAAGATAATTCTGTTAGAAGGCATATAGTTTCAAACCAAGAACTCTACAACCCTTTCTTCAATGTAAGCAAGGAAGCAAATGCTTAGTAAAGAATGGGAAATAGATCAAAAAATGTACTGTAGCATTCTCTTTCAACATTCAACAGCCAGCAGCACAGAGATTATCAGATTTGGAAACCTCATCCAAAGTATTGCATTGAAAGGACATCACAGGATCCACTCTATAAATTTAATTTTTTCTTTTTTCTTTTTTTTTCTAAATCCCGCTATGGTTTTGGTTTTATCATTTGCCTGCTAATTTCACTAGGGCCTCTTACTTTTTTTGTGTAATGACAAGTATCAAGCAATCGGTTTACTTACCTTCTCTATTCAGCTTAAATAGCATATAAAGCAGAAAAGCTAGCTTTTAGCCTGAGTTAGAGACAGTACATATTTGAAAAGGCTGGAGTATGAACGATCTGTGCTCATATAAAGCACAGCCACACAAATACTTTCTTTAAAAACATTACTAGTCAATGAAGATATTTACATATACTCCCAACTATTTAACAAAAGTCATCATGCTTGCTGGATGTAATGACAGAATCAGAGGCCTTCTCAAATTCTTAACTAATTATTGCATTCATAAATGAAACTGTAAACTAAAATCATTATAAGCTGAGTACCATTTCTGAGATAAACACATTATTGTTACACAAGTTAATTTATTTGCATCACACTCTTCTGAAAAGAGTTTTGCAAGTATTTTAAGCTCAGCAGTTGTCCTCTGTTTCCCTTATTTGGTGAGTGAAGGAAATTACTGGCATGATATTACAAAAATATTTTGAATGTAGAGTTTCAAAATTCAAGTAAGGAAAGAGTTAACAGCTATTTTCTATTTATGATGAAAAGTGCCAAGAGGATGGAAAAAAAAAATGACATGAAGGCAAAAAAAATGTAATTCTCAATCAGGAAAACAAATCTGCTCAGTGATAAATGGCCAAAGCAGCAGTGAGGAAAATGAAGAAGAGAAGGTATATAACTAAACCAGAATCACATTTTAGATAAATTCTGCCTAACTGCACTGAGAGTGCACCAGCACATAGGAAGAAAGTGATCATACTTAAAGGAATATTACTGCTTCATATAAAACCACTTCTTTTTCCTCCTTACAAAATTTCCCCCACCTCCAATCAAAAGCCTCTTAAAGTTTGGCTTATAAAGTCAACACAGGACTTGTTTCTTCATCACTGCAAGGATGTTTATCGGACTCCCGAGTCCAAATCTCACATGCTATCAGGTTTCCAGTCACTCGGCAACCAATCTGTCATCTTTACTCTACTTATAAAAAGTTTTATAACCTTTCCGTCTTTAACTAAGGTCTGCTATCCTTTCACTCTGCTTCTGTGCTGGGAAATAAACCAGGAGACGCAGGAAACCCCTACACAACCCTCCTGCTTAAAACACTTAGAACTTGTATAGCAAGTACTTTATGCCCAGTACAGCTGCTGGCAGAGAAATTGGCTCCGATCTTACCTCCCACGTCTCCTGCAGCTCAACCACTTCCGCTGGGTAGTTGTTTATTTCTCTTTTCTTTTCATATCCCTGACCTTTTTTCTAATGTGTTGAGCAGAGTTTGGAGTCAGAGTGATGAATGAGATGCGATGATGAGAATCATAGTGAGGATGCAGCACGCAGGGCTCTTTCCCGGGCAGCATAGTAGCAGACGGAGGAGGGGGGAAGTGAAAATCTGACAGGTTTAGCTTGCTGACAGCCCATGTTTATAGGCTCTGTAAAGAATACAGATGAGACAGAGGAAAGGCAGAGACGACAATGACATAATAAATCTTAGCTACAGTATTTTCAGCCTCTAAAAAGTGAAGAAATAAAATCAAGTTTGGGATGTTGTTAATGGTAAGGCTGTCACAGAACAGACCTCTTCACTATCTGCTTCTCTGGATGAGATTAATAGATACACTAGACTTCTCTGTACAATACTTATTCCATCTGCACAGAAAATTGCAGCCTCTTTCCCCTTTGACCGCAAAATAATTTAGGTAATGAGTTACGCATTTCAGCTCCAAAACACAGGGAGATACATCTGCATACTTCTCACCAATACCCCTGACATAGAGGAGAATTTTTAATGCTTCAAATCTGAAGATTAAAAAATAAAAAATAATAAAATAAAGAGAAGGGGTAATAATAATGACCAGCCACTATTTTGAAAGGAGGAATTGTCTCCTCAGCTACTTCAAACACTATAGTTGTTTGACTTCATAGGAACTATGCCAGTTTGTTACCAGGTATGGTTATGGCCACTAGCTTTCAGTAGGGAAAAATTCCAAGTAAACTTTCAGTAAATTCCAAGCTGCTAGACAAAGACTTCAGGGTTTATCCTAATACATGATTTTTAAATGTTCAGGTTTTTTTTTCTCCTCGAAAGCCTAACTCCCAAATATAGTAAAAGCTTCCTTCACTGTTTTGCTACACTCAGAATGAACATGGCTCATCTGATGCAAACTGATAATTCACTCTGCCTCCAACAGACTACATCCTGCAGACAGGCTTTTGCCATTTCACTTAATCCTGCAGGAGCTACAGCTTCCCACCATTCTCACTCATGAAAAACCACCACCACCACCAACAACAACAAAACACACAAAAAAACCCCACCAAACCCACCAAACTACTACGCATGTATACTTATCGCAGTAAAATATTTTTATTATTTTTAAGCAATTATCAACACATAGCAAGAAAAGACAAAGTAAGAGTTGCCTTCTGCCTAATTACTAGCAAGGATAGAATGAAATTCCTTCCTTGTCAGAAGCTGTAAAGTTTGTATTCCTTTTCATTCAACTGAGTCCAGAGCTAGGTATAGGAAATAAAATGATCACCTTCCTGCTCTTTGTAGATTACCTTATTGTTCCGTGTAGTAAAGGGAAGACCTAAATGAACTAAAAGAGAAGTCATTAATTATAATTCAGATCTGAAAAAACACACTGAAACACGCAAGTGTTTCCCTTCGTGTCCTCCCACAGAGACATGTACATTCAGGCCAACAATCACACTTTCAGTAGCTGATTTGTTAAAATAAAGCTGGCTTGACCTCCAAAATTAGGCTCTCCAGCCTACAGGTCTAACCCAAACCAGAGCAGCTGACCTGTGCATCAGCAAGCAAACAGAGCTTGCTTAGTGTTGCGTGAAAGGCAGAATCGTACAGGACAAAAAGTATTGATTCCCATAACTGCCCTTAAGACCAATGTATTCTTGTCAAACTGGGGCCCTGTGCTAAATTTAAACAATGTAAGATTCATAGAAAGGGCAAGTTTTCATGATAACTAGACTTCTTTACGGCACAGAAAAAACATCACAAGAGTAATCGCTAACCATTTCTAAGAGCAAGAATAATTCTATTCCTGAACTTAGGATGACGGCTGGTAAGATCTCAAATAATTATTTAGAGCTCGAAATAGTAAGCTACACACACGTTGTGTTCATAGCATATATTAGTAGTTTTTAAACTTGCTTAATTCTGAAGGCAAAGTGATTTATCCAATATCTCCTAGAAAGACAAAAATCAGAAAACTATAATTTCCAACCTTCTGACCTAATTGCGACATGATGCTGCAGTACATATGCCTATTACTTTTTAACTGCTCGTCCTGAACCATGAAGTGCACCATTAACTACTGTATATTTATTACCAACATCATATTTATGTAGAATGTTATTTTTTTCTAGTCTTTTTCTGATATACAGTAATAATAAAACAAAAAGGTAATTATTTACAAGTAACTATATTTCTTGTAATTATTTCCTCTGACACAGTTTTAAAATGCTACCAGCTCTTCTCCCATAAAAATAAGGAGGATATGGAAAAGAAAGCAGTAAAAAAAGATTTTAAAATGAATGTATAAATAGAAATAATAATGAAAATGTACAAAATTAAAACAAACAAACAAACAAAAAAAACACTAGCACAGAATTAATCAACGTATGAAGGCTTCTCTGAAAGTAACGTCTCCTATTTTATTATGTCGGCCCATAATATCAGAGGTGGATGTTGGTAGTATGGCAGTACAGAACCTTCCCACCAGTATTTTGTTACATTTTGCTGCTGTGCGACAGATAGCAGCAGAGGGGCAGTCTGACCAAATGACACTCAACATAGAAACATGTATGGAGCAAAGGTGTGGAATTGAATACCTCCATGCAGAAAAAATGGCACCTACTGACGTTCATCAATGCCTGCTGAACGTTTATGGAGACTAAATAGTGGATGTGAGCACAGTCCGGAGGTGGATGGTGTGTTTCAGCAGCAGCAACAATGATGTGAAAGACAAACCACTCTCCTGGACAGACATGCAGATTTTTACAAGCGAGTCATGCAAGCTCTTGTTCATTGATGGTAAAAATGCATAGCTAATGGTGGTGACTATGCTGAAAAACAGTGTTTTGTAGCCAAGAATTTGCTCTATCAAATACTGTCATTGTGCTCTTTTTAGATGTTGTAATTTCCATGGAAATAAATAAGAGACATTTCTTTCAGCGAGACCTAAGTATGTATCCAGTACTCACCAGAGAACCAACCCTTTAAATGTTCTCTTGAAACTCTTGCTAATTAATACAGATTTTTCACAGTAGTGACAGTTCAATTTTTCCTGTGTATTCACAACAGAAAACGGACAAATTGACAAACTAAATTACAAGTATTTATTGCCTGTGACAATTCTTATAAACATATTGGAATAAGCAAGACTGATACTGTGATTAATTTAGGAATATGGAGTGATGTTTTTACAAACACTCCAGTAGAGTCTTAATTTTTGGTATTCTGATGTGCAGAACTGTGCTAACAGTGGCCTTTAAAGTCTATGCGTGACCATGCACTATTCTCTCTAAATCTCGCATTTCTCTGAAATACAAAGCAACTGAAGACAAAGTGGAGTTCCCACAAAGAGATGTGTAAAATATGTTTTCTACCNGAGGCTCTAAGACTCAAAGAAATGTCCATTTCCTTTATTCGCTACTTGGGCTTTTGAGACCTGTGTCCTCCGCTGCATTAACGTTGTTTGAAACTCATTAACATGGCAAGAGAGAAATTCTGAGGGATGCACCGTGAGAAGTTACTGTCAATTGGGGATTATAAAAGGTAGGTAGTTTCAGTAAATGTCTCTGTACCATTTATTCTCTGGTACTCTTAGACAAAAACAGTATTGTACAGACAAACTAACGTTGATTAATACGGGCAATTGCAAGAGCAGAACTGAAGAGTCCTGGTGATCTTTACATCTATGCCTGGGAAGATCATGGAACAGATCCTTTTGGAAGAGATGTTAAGGCACATGCAAGACAAGGAGCTGATCCAAGGCAGCCAGCTTGGCTTCACCAAGAGCAGATCGTTCCCGACCAATACAGCAGCCTTTTATGTTAGAGTGATAGACAGTGGGATCAGGTATACCCTCAGCAAGTTTGGTGACAACACTAAGCTGGGTGGTACAGTTGATACAACAGAATAAAAGGATGTCATCCAGAGGAATCTGGACAAGCTTGAGAAGTGAACCTATCTGAACCTAATGAGATTCAACAAAGCCAAGAGCAAGGTGTGGCTCTTGGGTCAGGGCAATCCCACGTATGTACACAGACTGAGAGAAGAACTCACTGAGAGCAGCTCTGCAGACAAGAACTTGGGTATCCTGGTAGATGAAAAGCTGGACATGAGCCAGCAGTATGCTCTTGCAGCCCTGAAGTCCAACTGTATCCTGAGCTGCATCAAAAAAGGTGTGGCCAACAGGGAGAGGGAGGTGATTTTTCCCCTCTGCTCTGTCTCATGAGACACTATCTGGAGTATTGCTTTCAGGCAGTGCTACACAAGAAAGACACAAAGCTGTTAAAACAGTTCCAGAGGAGGGCCATGATGATGATGAAAGAGTCAGAGCACCCCTCCCATGAAGAAAGGCTGAGGAAGCTGTGCTTGTTCAGCTTGGAGAAGAGAATGCTCCAGGGAGACCTCACTGCAGCCTTCCAGTACTTGAAAGGAGCTTATAAACAGGAGCGAGACTGACTTTTCACACAGTTTGATAGCGACAGGACAAGTGGGAATGGTTTAAAACTAGAAGTGCGGATATTTAGATTAGATACTAGGAGGAAATTTTTTAGTCAAAGGGCTGTGAGGCACTGGAGTAGGTTCCCCAGGGAAGTTGTGGATGCCTCAGCCCTCGAGGCATTCAAGGACAATTTGCATGGAGCCTTGAGCAGTCTGATCTAATGAATGGCAACTAGACTGAAGCTAGATGATATTTAAGGTCCTTTCCAACCCAAGCCACTTTATGAGACAATGATCCTATGATAAGAATCTAACTAAGGCATGAATAAGTTTCTGCCAAGAGAAGTGGTGGATGCCCCACCCCTGGAGACATTCAAAATCAGGCTGGATGGGGCTCTGAGGAACATAATCTAGCTGTAGATGTCCATGTTCATTGCAGGGAAGTTGGACTAGACCACCTTACAGGTCCCTTACAACTCAAATGATTCTATGATAAATGTGGTGTTAACATTTACTAGTGGCTTACCAGCTATTCACAATCATTTAGTACACTTAATTCTCTTCTGCCTGTATCCTACAGTTAGATTTTAAATGCTGCTTCTTTTCCTTTTTCTTTTAGAAAAAACAAACAAACAAAAAACAAACAAACAAACAAAAAAACCCCACAACATATAGGTCTTTTCCTCTCTTCCATAATATGAAAAATTGGTCTCTCATTTGTTCATTTGTTATCACATTTCTTATCCTATTTCATTAGGCCTCTCATTGCCAAAA
>JACDJE010000236.1:1482857-1583952 GCA_016647715.1 Pavo muticus
TCCAAAAAAAAAAAAAAAAAAAAAAAAAAAGTACACCTCTGTAGTAAAAAAATCCTTTTGTATTTTTCCTTCCTTTTCAAAAATTTCTCTCTAGGGGTGTAGCTGAATAGTGAGAAAAAAAATTGTGGTAGAAGCACAAAACGTCTACCCACCCAAAGTCAAGCTGTCATCTCAGCTGGGAATGCTGACATTCAGCGTAGTATTCTGCAAAAGATAGAATTAGTAAGATTGCTGCCTAATAGGACTATCATCAGCGTAACTATTTCATCACAGACCTGAAGGCTCTTTCTATTCTTTCCAAAATAGAACTTTCACTCTTTCCAGACTTTTACATAAATAAATCTTTCTTAGTCACTTCTTGATTTTTATCTATTATACATACCTAGTATACTTCCAGATATTTGCAGGTACTTCTTCATTTTGTATGTGTTAATTCCCACCTTACTAAGTGGAATTTTAAAACCTCAAACTATAATTATTATAAAATTAGGAACTAGAGTGTCTCTGTTCAAGGCTTAGAGTATGTTTTGACTTCAAAATGGAGGATGGCAAAGAATTCTGTGTGAATAAAGTTAAGCTAAACTGACATACTATTTTCTTAACACAAGGTTAGGTCTTGCACAAAATAATTTCCTTCTACAGTGCAAAGTCTAGCAAGTTGTAAAGTCTACCAAACCTCAGCAGTGAATTAAAACCTAAAAATTGTTCTTTTTCTTGGTAGCACGATGTAGGGGCACCTTCTACATCAAAGGTAGCATAATGGATGCTAACATCAAGTTCAGAGTGGAGTCAATGGGAATTATATCTCTGTCACAGAGATTCCAGTAATTAAGAGAAATCAAAGGGTTGGCTTGTCCCTGTGTCGGCTTATTTACACAACTCGGCATGAAGGGAGTAGCAATTGAATCTGGGAATGTGATTGCTCTTGGATATTGTACAATGATCAAACTCAGTTCCTGTACTATTTCCAGCACTTTTGCAGCATCATTAGAATTCTTCTCTTGTGCAGACCAAACAGTCTCCCTCATGGGCAGATCAGAAAGGACTTTTGCCAGTTATGGTGTGACTGGATATTGATCCCTATCTGCATCTCTATTGCTGGATATGTGTGTAATTTCTGATTTTTAAATGAGAATTAGGCTGGATGCTAATAAAAGAGCTCCATGGGGAACTTCTTAAGCCTCTCTCTTGCTCTTCTCACTACCAAACAACATAAGGTAAATTTAGTTACAAGCGAGGATCTAATTATCTAACCACAGAGGCTTTGTTTCAGAAAATCTAATTTTAGAACACTGACACTATGTTCACGTAAGTCAAACATACAGCATGTCTTTATCCGCCCATATTATAATGGAGGTGGATTTTACTTGGTAAGCAGTTGTTTCTAGATCATGCATGGTTCCATAGTAATATGTGGTATCCAAATAGGGAGTAAAAAATGCATTCCAGCTACCTGAGAGTTTAAACAATCAAGCAAAAGAACTCAAGACAAAGTTAAAACTGTCAGGAATGACAAATTGCATCCTTTTTGCACTGATCTCCTAATCTTTGATAACACTGAATAACTTGTGAAAAACCTTAGCAGTGTGAAAGAATGGAATGGTCTGACTCCTTTCCGCTAAAAGATACCCTGAGCTATGGAAGAAGGGCTCCACTTGTGTGCATGAGGTCTGCAAATAAAGACATTCTTTAGAGAGGTTCAGAATTAAACAATAAAAAAATTGTGCAGTAGGGATCTCATCCTACTGGGAAAGCAAGTTACAGAAAGAGTAGAAGTGCATACAAGAATGTACATAGACTTCCTAAGGCATTTCACAGTCTGAGAATAGTCCTCACTGCTTCCTCATGAATCCCGTATGATGCATGATTCATCCAGGGAATAAGATTTAGATATGGAGGAAGAAATGCTAGGAGTCATCATCACATCTAAAATTTTGGAAATTTTACTTACATTAGAATGTATCTTTTTCTTTTCTTTTCTTTTCTTTTTTCCCAAATTCTTGAAGGACAAATGACAATATTTTTGCACCAGTTCTAGTTTGGAAGAAAATAAAACCTTAATCTTCAAACTTTATTTTAGGAAAGAAGTCTAAATGCTCTCTTAGTTGTTGTTGTTGGGTGTTTGTTGTTGTCTTGTTTTGTTTGTTTGTTTTTCTTCATACATTTAACAGCTTGATTTATAGAATATAAATATGTGTTAAGCTGAGAGATATCCATCAGCTTTTGTGTGGTCATGTAAGGGGAAGGTATTTTGTTGATGTTTCAACCTCACTGCTAATCCCTGACATTGCATTCCTCTTAATACCATATTTGATAAAATTATCACACAAAAGAAAAGCTGAGCTATGAAATTTATTTACAGTCTGATTTCTTACACAAATTACCAGCTCTCAAAAAAAAACCCATAATTTGAATTCAAGTCTTGGCAAAAAAAAAAAAAAAAAAAGTGTTACAGCTCATTAAATCAGCTTGAATAATATAGCGGGATAACATTTGTTTTGAAAAATCTGAATTTGGCGTCATCATCTTTCTCAAAATAACATGTTAATGATTCCTCTTATGAACTTCTAGCATATGAAGCTAACTTACTTATACAATCTGTTTTCTCCACGACTAAAGACAATTTCAAATACATAAAAAGGAAAAGAGCTTGGACAACAACTTCAGCATCCCTCTCATTCCATCATTTGGTCACTGGCTTTTTATGACATTAAAGAACCTGAAGAAAGTAGAATAATCATCATCTAGGTGCATGACAATCTTCAGAGTAAAGTCTCAGTAAGTAAGACCTCACTCAATAAAACTGACTGAGGAAAAAATTATATATCCCACTATGAATAAGAACGTAACTCCATGCTAATGAAAAATAGACATTATCTATGTATGTTATATGTACATATTTATATGAAAAATAACTATCTGTATATAATAGTTACATGTAATATTTAGCACATGAATGTATATATATATACATATACAAGTTCTAAGAAGAATCAAATACCTACCAATTAATATATTAATACAGTAACAGAAAATCATGTCTAGGTTAGTANCACATTTAGAGAGAACAGAATTTCTCTGTGGAACAGATGATTAGTCAACTGAACAGGTACTGTTTCGTGAATATGAAGATCCCTCATGGGATTCCAGGCTTCCTCTTCCTCTCTAATCAGTTGAAAAGAGCAAAAGCCATAGGAACCATCAGGCTCTTGGATTAATTTGTACAGAGATAGACAACATATTAAAGCTCCAGCAAAACATTTACTCACTGAAAAGTTCAAAGCCGCTGACTCCCCCAGATTTTGACAGGTTTTAAATGCAGTCTCTAAATATTCTCTTACTTCGAGGAAAATCAGGAATCATATCCAGACTTACATTTTCACTTATCTACACCTTCAGAAGTCTTGGAGATTTAGTTCTGGGAAGAGAATATTCTCTTGAAGGTTCTAAGTGCTAAATCTCTCTACCCATTTGGAAATTTACAGTGAGGGATTTATTAGTAGTGATTGAATACAGAACATATATATTGAAAAACAAGGAAGGTGTAGCAAAACGTAAACTATCATCAATATACAAATATGATTCCTATAAGCTCTATATTTAGAGATTTTCAACTTGGTATGGAAGTAATCTGTCTAACGTCCTGCTAACTTCAAAGATAAATAAAGTTGGTTGCTCAGGCCATAGTACGTTCCACCAATTTTCTTCATAAGCATCTTGTAGTATGACTTTTTTTAATAACATCTCCTTTTCAACTCAGATGAAGTTCTTTAATAATGGACTCCATGGTCTTGGTACACTGTTTGAGCTATGAAAAAAATATTTCATAATAATAAAAGAGAAAGAAGACCACAGGGACAATAAAATCAGCGCTAACAAAGGAAAGATAGACACTAGTCACTAGTGAGAATAACAAATGTTTTGACGCTGAGATTTTAAAAAGAGGAAGGAAGGAAACATGAAATATGTGGAATAATAATAAAAAAAATCAGCTGAGTTGAAAATCTCTTGCTTTTCACCTATTTTCTTCCCCTTCCTTTCTCTGGCCTAATGGCTTCTACGTAATAAATAAATAAATAAAATCTATGGATATTTCCATAATGATTTTGATCTTACTCACATAAGATGTTTTACTGTCTAAGAAAACACAGAAAACAGTTTTAATCACTTTTAGACTCATATCTTGTTCAGTCTTCTCAGAGCCAACTTCTCCTAAGTCAGTACAGGCAGTATGTCAGCTATGGATACACTGACTCATTAGCTCCTCATAATTTTTCCCCTGACAACAGACTCTCAGCCAGTGAGACTGTGACCAAACCTGTATCCTTTGTATCATACAGAAGATGCAGAAAGGGAATCATGAATAAGAAAGCTCTATCCAAACTCTCTTTGAAGCAGGAGTTTATTCTCAGAGTAAAGGGGTTTTAAATAAGTCAAATTTAGCAAGACAGTTTACAAACCAAAGACTCTCTCTTGCATTGCCTCACGAGTCCAAGAGTGTTTGCTCTCCCCATATCCCACGTCTGGAAATGGCACTGTTCTCATCCTCAGAGCACACAAGATATGTGCAAGAAAAGTGCTACCCAGAAAAATAATTATATCTGATGAAAATATGCTCTTCTGGTCATTTGTTAAGGAAAACTAATCACATTTTTGTTCAACTGACTATCATGCACTGCACATTTCAAGAAACTGCTCAAGAACACAGATAAATAGACACAGGATTACATTACTGTATTAAAAAATGAGCTTTTATGTTCTTGTTTAAAATTTCCTCTTGACTTACACTGCTGTAACAACCATTCACAACCAGCAGAATGAATCTCATGTATCAAGGTAATGACCAGACCCTTAGGATGATATATAATAGGCTACAGTATATTAAGAAATGAGTAACACAGTATTGTGCAAAAAAATACACAACTAGCATGCAAAGGCTTATTTGCCTTGCACACAAGAAACTGTTTTAGAGCTGTACATGTGGGAATTTTTCCCCAGAAAAGAAAAACAAACACTGACAAATTTCTGTTAATATCTATTTGTTAATAGCTATTTCATCTCTTAAAGTTAAGAAAAAAAAAAATCAACTGACAGACTTTTTTCTATAATTCAATATTTCATTTTGCTAAGACTTGTTCATGAAAGAAATACACATATATTATCAAATGCAGCCAACCTGCTAAAGAATTTATGAATTCCTTTAAAAAAATTATTTTGCATTTCAATATTACCTATGAGAGAATGTACTTTGTTTGGAGTTTCTCACTGTCATCACAACCACTTTCTAAACAAGTGTTTCTATTCAGTGTCTGCTGTTTTCTTCCACATGTTCAGCCATGGTACCAACCAAACAGTTACAGCATAAACTGTGTGAGTGTGCTCACACAAAAACAAAAACAGGAGAAGCAACATGATACCATAGGTGCGCTGAGTCAGAGGGAGAAAAAAAAGCAACTGGAAATGATGAAAGGGAAAACTTAAAGCCCTGGCAGTCAGTCGTTATAGCAGCAAGGAGAAGTGGCCAAGTTAGGGTCAGTGTCAACATTTTCAAATTAAATTCTGTATCCTTTTTGTTGTTGTTTAAATATTCAATTTGTCTGAGACGCCAAAACTCTGAATTGTAGAAATACAAATTACTTTAAAAGAGATTATTGATATTGCTTAAAAGAAAATGTACAGATGCTTCACTACAGATGTACATAAGTAACAGAGAAGCATAATACAAATCAAAAACTTTCTTGAAGAAAATTGAACAGGTTGTTTTAAAGGGGATCTAAAAGCAAAGACGTATCTGAGATTGTTCCTACAAATTAGTATTTGGTACCAGATATTTGATCAGAAAATTAAAAAAAAAAAAAAAAATGCTGAAGGCTGGCACTTTTTCTGAGACAAGTCTGTCTACTCTGTCCATTGGAAAGTCTTTATATAATTCAGGTAGAAATTACACTGTGTCCAAATCAGTAAACATTAATGTCCTCCTTTGCTGTTTCTTACAGAATTATTTGGCTGGAGTAGCTGTCATTCAGAACTTTTTTTCCCTTTCATTTCCATTTACACTAATTTATCCCTCCCTTTCTTGTTTGAATGTTTACATTCAATTAAGGACTTTCTCTGTTTATCAGCACTGTTTGATCTAAATTACAATAAGAACCAACCTATAGGCCTAGGTCACTCAGAAAGTCTCATTAGCTTGCTGATTATCCTCCCCATTTTTGAGAGATGGTTTCATTACCATGCAAATAGAAATAGCTTCCTTATTTAGACAGACAAATATTTAGTGTTCTATGAATTGCACCATGCAACAATTAAAGTCATCAAAAGGCAGAGAGAAAATGAAATTCACATTGAACAGACCAATTATTGTTGCCATGAAGAAGAAGAGGGGAAAAAAAATATTTGCTGTCATATTTTGTCATCATTATTTTTAGTAAAACAACAAAAAGCTCAAATTCAGGCCACAATAACAAAAACAAAACAAAACAAACAACAACAACAACAAAAACAATGACACAAAACCGTTCATTTGGAATAATTAGTTTTCATGTATTTCTGTCTCTGGAAGAATTCATTTCAAAGTAATAGAATTACACAAGGCATCCACTACTGATATTTCCAAAAAACCTGACCATATCTCATTTTGGCCCTTGAGGAATAAAGGTCAGGCTTAAGCAAGAAAAACAAAGAATTATCAGTCCACTGAGGATGCACCAGAGCAGAGGAAATATACTGACAATGTCAGACAAGTTGACATAGTTGGTGCCTACACTGCTATGATATTTACACAATCTACTTTATGCAGAGTTTAATTGGACTTCTCATTTACATGCTCTGAAATGCTGTTTTAACTCCTGCATTTTCCTTGAGCACTTAGGGAGCACCACCTTTTAAGTTATGCGCTGATACTGTAAGGCTCTCTTCCCTTTCTAATTTTTAGGCAGAGAAAATTCGGACAGATTATAAGGACAGAAGAGAAAAAAAAAGGAAACCTTTCCCATCGTACCATAACTAGAAAAGTTGTTGCCCCTTATCTTACCTTCACTTCAGCAGCTGAGTAGTTTTCCTGAGCTGTGGCCATCTCTACCTAGCCACTCTGTGTTCTTAAGAAAATTTTTTCCATTTTGTCAGATCAGGAACTTGGTTCTGTGTTTGCTGCCTGTTTTTAGCAGCCTCCTGGTATCTTTTGTACTGCATGTTCACTAGTTCACTTGGGTCTTACACTGGGTGTTCCAAGCTGCTGCCGGCAGCCCCACAACTTCTTTATCTTCTCCCCTTCAAGGGTGCTCACTGGACTGTCTCCACCTGTCCACCTTTCAAGAGGATTTATCCAGCCTTGCCACTCTCTTTTTACATGAATATCACACAGAAAGGTACAGTACCATGTAATCTTACAAAAATCCTTCTGTTGACAGGAAGATGACCTTTAAAATACAGTAAGAAATAAAGGTTTGCAGCTTCAAAGGGAAAAAAAAAAGTAAGAAAATATCAATTTTATTCTGGTAAGAATGGATATATGACAATTTCCAGTCAACAAAAAGCTGTGACAGTGTGGTCATAAAATATTTTCTAAGTCCTGGATTACTTTAAACAATCAATGTTGATACCCCATATTGAGTAAAATGGACAACTAGCCAAGCAGTTCAGCCAGTCATTCAATTCTGCACTTATTTGATTACAAGAAGGATGCAGAGTGATCTCCCAGACACACAACATTAACCTTCAATCAATAACCACTTTAATGGTAGATGGACTCCTTTCTTCAAACCTCTTCCAGCTGCATTACTGTGGAATTGCTATTTGGATAATGATTAAAATGCTCAATATATCAAAGATTAATTCCTGTTTACACGGGAAGATGTTGCATTACATATTTCCATACCACAGTCTCTGTCCTCTAGTCACAGACCTTGACAATGACAGGGTTTTGACTGCTTTCAGAATAATCTCTACGACGAGCAGATATTTTGTACTTATGGCAATCAATAACACAGAAAATGTTTAAAATGTTATAATTTGAAGGAAAATGCATATACTCTTAACTCTGAGCTGCTGGAAAGTTTTAGGGAATGAACAGATGGATAAATAAAATGCAGAAACCACCTTTTCCCTCTTTTTTTTTTTTTTTTTTACCCTGTTTCTAATGCTATCAAGATTTACAAGGCAATTCAGAAGGGTGATGCTCTGGTAGAAACATAACTGTTTCTTAGCTCATCTTTGTTGAAATACAGTGGAAGTGCATAGTCGTGCAGAAAATATTTAAATGACTTAGTAAATAACCGTCAAGTTCTCAAAATACACCAGACATGGAAATGCTCTTTATACGTGCATTTTAATGACATTAAAATATGAATAATGTATTGTCAAAAGTTATGTCAGCAAACTTAAGCTATCACAGGGGCCAGAGACTTTGTAGAATTAATATCTGCTTCACATTCTCTTTAAAATTTACCATAATTTATATGCCAGGTCTAGCAGTATTTTCTCCTATGTTTAACTAAAATGGATAAGCAATCTTACTGATCAGGCAAGTAATTAGAGCACTATAAGTATTAGAAAAGGTAGCTAGAAGACCATAATACTTACAGCCTCTTTCCTCCCCCCACCTCCCTCACAGGTAAATCAACAGATAACTAATTTGAAAAATCACTTCTAGTTTTTTGCAGAAATAATTCTTTGTAAAATGTATGTCTTACAGTACATTCTAAGCTCATATATTACTTATCTATTACTGAAAACTCTTTAACGCTTTAACTCTTCATTGGCTCAATAAGATGCTCAGTCCTTCTGTCAGTGACTTCACTCCTTCAAGCCTAGCTCTGTCTCACATATGAAAATAATTTATTTGCTTTGAAATTTTGAAAATCAACAGATTCAAATCCTTCTGAGCTGAGAAAAATAAGTTTTACAGCCAAGAACCACTTTTCAAAAAAATATAGTTTCCTCTCTCACTAAAACCAGAGATTCCAACTACAGCACATACTCCTTGATTCCAGTGCTTCACTCAATGAGCCAAGCAGAACAGAGCTGCAAATGTAAGAAGAATAGGGCTGGGTTGATGGGAAGATGCCTACACTGCATGCTGAGCTCAGCTCGAGATCTGCCCATGGGGTCGTATCTGAAAGATCACACAAAACATTGATTTCTACACCGTGCTTGAGTATAGCCAGATTGACTGTCTGAACTGTTTATGACATAGTCACAGCCACACCACAGGCCTTTAGGAGATTTAAGAAGGCACCAAACTCACCAAGTCTTCCTCTTTTTCCACTCTTTTTGGATTGGATATCTTAACACCTTTACACATCATTGTAACTGTGCTAATTGTAAGTTTTGATGTATCACTCAAGGTAAGGTTTCATTGGTGGTGGAAATATTCACTTAAAACATTGTAAAACAATCATGTTATTACAGTGAAAAAGTATATTCACAAAAAATATTATTTATTTGAATGTTTATTATTAACTCAAAACTTAATTTAAATTTCTCCAATTGAAATTACAAAATAAATGCAATAAGATGTTTATTTTTGTTAATATTTGTCAGACAGTAAGTAACCAGGGTCATTTTTTTCTCATTTTCCTATGCCACTTACTTTTACACTGGTAGCCTCAGTAAGCAATACTAAGATGATCACAAGGCTAGAGCACCTCTCCTATGAGGAGAGGTTGAGGGAACTGGCATTGTTCAGCTTGAAGAAGAGAAGGCTCCAGGGAGACCTCATTGTGGCCTTCCATTACTTGAAGGGAGCATATAAACAAGATGGGGAATGGCTGTTTATGAGGGTGGATAGTGATAGGACAAGGGGGAAGGGTCTTAAACTGAGACAGGGGAGGTTTAGGTTTAGGAGGAAGTTTTTCACACAGAGGGTGGTGACGCACTGGAACAGGTTGTGGATGCCCCATCCCTGGAGGCATTCAAGGCCAGGCTGAATGTGGCTCTGGGTAGCCTGGTCTGGTGGTTGGCGACCCTGCACATAGCAGGGGGGTTGAAACTAGATGATCATTGTGTTCCTTTTCACCCAGGCCATTCTATGATTCTATGGTTTACATGATGATTTATATTTGCATAGCTTAATTGTTCAATATGTTTATTTTGCATCACGCAAAGTAAACAAAAGTCAAAGTAAACCAGTGAGCAAGCTAGACCAGAAGAGAAGGTGGGCAACAGTTCAAATAAGTATTGCAAGAAATATTAGATCAAAAGAGAAAAAAAAAAGTACCTTTGTCAGCAAATCAGTTCTGTATTTTGCCACAAGACATAACAAAATATGAAGATGATTGGACTTTATAGCATTATTCAATATGAAAATGGAAAAAAAGTTCTATATATCTACCGCTTGCTATTTATCTGACATTGACAATCCTTACTGTCTCTATAATTGCAATGCTTCAACATACTTATTGATATGTACCACACTTATCCAACGTTATATATGTCTAACCTCTAATGAAGTGACAGTCTTATTTACATAATGATAGTAATAGTGAATTAAAAATGTAATGCTGTGGAACAAAATGAGAAGGCTAGTCTGAATAATAAATCTGAAGTGTGAAAGCATTTGATGGACAGTCAGTAAGACAGCAGTAGTCTGAGACTCTGATTCTCTAAACCACATACTTTGTTTTGAAATGATAGCTATATTTTACATTCAATACTTTGCCTTAATTGCACAATTGTTTGCCTTACAAGGTTTATACAGGAATAAAAATCTACACTTGATAACAGATTTGTGGGCAAAAGCCCAAAATTTGTGAAACTGTGACTAACAATTGAGTATTAATTGAAAAGTTTTTCTTGGTTTAGTCATTATTTGACATTACTAGTCATTACTTGTGAAGAAATATCTGACTTATTTGAAACCAGCTACCCCTAAATAACTTCCTATTTCAAGTATGTAAAAATTGCCCTTGAGATTTAACATATTTTCAAGTAATAGCTGCTGCAAATGGAAGATGTCAAACTGCAATTTTCACCCACTTTCATCAGTGAAACTTGTCAAACTCACAGTGTACTTCGATTATTTCTGTGATCCATTTACCTTCTTCAGGGAAGGTTCATCACTAATATCAGAACATGATAGTTCATTAGGAGTGCACTACCAAAGAGCTAGTGATGCTGATTGTAAAGGAATCAAACTGCAGTGCAGCATTCTTTCCCTATCCTTAGCTTGCAAACAGTACCTCAATGAAATGGAGAGAACTGACGAAGACAGATGAGAACTCAGTGTGACAACTGCTTTTAGAGACTGGCTGAGCCAAAACAATTTGATGCAAGCTATATTATGATCAATAACACCTCCTAGGATTGCACATTCCACAATATGCAAGTCTTGGAGGCTCTACCTTGTTTTTTCTTCTTCTCCTTTTTTTTTTTTTTTTCCCCAATTAAATATGTTGCAGACTAATAGTAGTGATCAATTTTTACTACACTAATTTTAGGAAGAAAATTGCCAGTACCGCCCTAATGTATCTTTTGTGCATGCTTTGTAAACTTAACAATAAAGGAAGCCATTTAAGGTGTTCTCATTTGCAACACATTAGCTACTCTAGCTCACCGAAGGCTATTAGCACAGAAAAGGGGTGAAATTTCCTGAAGAAATCAATGAAACAACAGATACAATAGAAGTATTAAAATAAAAGTTCTGTGTAATGGTCTCAGGCTAAGCAAAGCCACTGGATGAAACTGCAGCAGAGGTAAACTGAATTAATTAAATCCGTGTCTAGCAAAGTAAGTTGAAAGTGTTATGCAATGTCACATAGCAAAATGCAAATTCTTACCTATTCTGGCAACCATCCACTCAAAATGCATTTGTTTTCAACGTCACTGCTTCAGCATAGCACCTTTTTTTTACTGACTGTTGGCTTAAAGATAGTGTCTCTTATACTTTGTGTACATTAGCAGTTTTAGCAAAGTAAAAACAATTTAGGAAAACAACATAGCCCTAGAAAAGTGAGGTTGGGGGAAACACTGGGTGAAGTCAAAAGTTTACCACACTGTAATATGTAATTTTTAAGTTCAGATATGTACATTTTTATGTCATATTCAATGAACTATAAAATGGAAATTGCAAATGAAAATTAGTATTTCCTTACTTCAGAAAATGGTGAAATGTTTACTTTTCTTTAAAATCTTCCCCTCAGTTCACTGGAAGAACATCTTGTTGGCAGTGAGATGCAACTGATGAACATTTCAGTGTTGTCACTGAAACGACCCCTACGCAATTGACCAAGAAACCTAATGCCACAGAAAACATCATCTTATAGAATCTGTACTTCATTTGTCTTTATATCTTTTCTTCAGATGAGTTGGGAATTCTTTATTTATGTAATCAACAACAGTTAATTAAACATACTGGTGAATAAAATAGTTCTCAGATCTGCTATAAATTCATTCAGTTTCACAGTTATTTTTCTCTCAGTAATGCAATAACAGAATAGCTCTATTTCTTACTGTGCAGCTCAGTTATTGAATCATGTGGGCAAAAAAAAAAAAATCCCACTGAGATTAGTCAATTTTATAATCTATTTTAGACTTAGATATGTAATGGAAAGTAATCATGGAGATCAATAACTATTTTGTTTATGTTTGACCTGCATGTATCAACTCATAAAGGTACAGGAAAGCAATAAAGTCTTGCAAAGTTTTAGAACAAAAAGGGAAACAGCAAAATTCATGTCGAATGACGGCAAAAAGAAATTTTAGATTTTATTTTATTTTTTGGTTTTACAAGTCTTTTTAAGGACAAAATAAATCATTACTTTTTAAATCCTAGAACTGCATTTTAAATGGTAACCAACAATCAATGAAATTACTCAGACTGAGTGTATGCCAGGCTAGAAATTGCACGCTAATGCAGATTATGAGATCTTTAAAACAGAGACACTGTCGTATCTCTATTCTGAAAATAATATCCATAAGAGCTGACCTATGGATTTGAATCAATTAAAAACTCTCTATCCAATTATCTTTGCTAATCTTCATCAAGAACTATTTTATGTTTAAAATAGAAGATCTTGATGACTCTTCTTTCAATTCCCTGATGGGGAAAGGCAGGCTTACTTACTTTGTTTTAATTATTGAGGGATTGATCACATGAATATTTGTACAATTATGATAAAAGCAACAACAGCCTGTCTACAGCATCTTTGTCTCTCAGATTTCCTGGTTACAGGATATGTAGATTGCTGATATCTTCACTCTTTAATGGACAGGAAAATATAAAACATTTTTTCCTCTTTTTAGCTTCTCTGAAGCACTCAGTGCCATTTTTTCTTGTAGTGAAATACCAAAATCATAATAACAGCATTGGCAGTGTTTACTATCTCTGCACTACTAAAACTTATAACAAGATTGATATGTTTAGAATGATAGACCTCAAAATCTATTTATAAATGTGAAATAATTGACCAGAATTATTCCTAATATTTTTTTTCTACAGAAAAAAAAGTACTTTGTGTGTGTGTATATTTATATAAGTTCACCAGAACAAAAGTTATTTTTAACTGCAGATAACACAAAGCCAGCGGCATGTTAATTCCAAAAGGAGACCATTTTACAAAGAAATTGATTGTTTAGTAAACAGAGAACATTTTATCCATATACCCATCTATCACTTGGCATATCTTGTAAGTACAAGTCAATAATATATGTCATACAAGTGAATAAAAGCAGACTGCTGAAAACTGATTCTGGGAAGAATTTAAGGGTGCATAACCAGCTGGATTACTCGCAGTGTAATGAAGCAACTGAACAACAAACTTGATCTCAGGCGTACATGTAAGTGACAAGATGATCTACTAAAATTCTGGAGAGAATATGACCTGTAAAAAACTATTCATAAGACCACTGATACAACAGTATGGTCATTTCTGCAGCTGCACCTTAGGAGGTGATGGAACACTAGAAATAGACCGAAGGTTAATGGGGATGATCTGAGGTTTGGGAAACAATGAAAAACTAAGAAAACTCCAACTTCTTTCAAGTTTGAAAGGTTCTGATCTACAGGTACATGGTTTGGAACAAATATTATTATGGAAAAAAAAAAAAACCTTTGAATCAGGTGATGCATTCATAAGGAAAAATAAGTTCTTAAGGAACAAGCTGGAACTGGAAAAATTGGAGCAAAAATAAGGTAATTCTTAATTTACCATAGATTATTACAACCCTATTTGACTTCTACATCAGTAAACTTTATGCTGCACTGGATTGATTTTTTCAAGTCTCAGAAATTTTTTATCGGGTTTCTCCTCTCCTTTTTTCCTATTATCTGTTACTACTTAGTTACAGAAATTATGATGACTTACAGTTATGTATTAAATCAGACACTACACTGGACTGTTTCTATCACAAAATGTAATTTAAATTTTAATAGTTAATATTTTTTCTCATCTAGCACACGTGGGATGAGTTAAGCATCATTAGATTGTAATTTCTGTGATTACATATCTCATTCATTTTTTGTGTAATTGATTGATATCACATTTATCACCCAGGCTATACAGCACAGCTGGCTCTGCAGAAAATGCCAGGCCCTTTAAGGAACAGTCATAAATGTCAGACATGAAATTTGGATCTCAGTATAAACTTTTCTGCAGCTCAGAAATGCTTAGAAGAGCATGCGGTGGAATTCATCTTTAAGAAAACAGATCGTTGTGGAGCTAGTAAGTTATCAATAAAGATGACAGAAAATGTCTTCCTGTATGGGAGATTCTGGAAGGAGTAAAATGCTATTCACATAAAGCAATACAAACTTGAGGAAGCGTCTGGGCTCAAAACAAGAATGTATGTGGTTTTGTTCAGTTCTTTCATTTCTTAACAAAGCAGCGATCCCACAATCAAATCTGATATAAAACTCTGAAATTCAGTAAGCCCATTCTGCAGTGGAAAGCACAGCAACCAAAATCTTACCACAGTCAGCTCAGGTTTTCATTGACTACAAACAGCTATCTGGAGAATTTACAGCTCTTAGTTCCCAGTAGGAAAGAAAGCTGAGTGAGTAAATGGCAAAGATATAAAAGCATATTTCTCCCAGGAGTCATCATGAAGTCTGACCCTAATGGATCATTTATGAAACAGTTGACATTAAATACTTTCTAACAGTGTCTGTCAAGAATGTAACACATACCTAAGCTGAACATTGATTTCTAATGAGTAAGGCTTTGAAATTTCAAATACCCAATCATTTTGCAGAACTTCACTTACTGACAGCCATCACAGACAGATGGCTACCCAAACCCACAATTATAGAGAGTATTCTATGGAGCCTTTAAATGTAACTGCTTTTGATGAAAAAAAAGTGATGGTTAGGTTTGACTTTCTTCTTTGATGATCAGAATTACCTTTTGGTGTAATCTGTTGAACAAAATGACATCTTTACCATATGATAACAACAACTGGATGAGCTTTACTATTTGGTTCATAATATGAACAACAGACCACAAACATAAACAACAGGGTACTGTGCAAGGCTTCAGCAAGAAAATTTGACAGATCAGTGGTTTTCTTAGTAAGATTTGGGCTGATTTTTTGTGATCCATAAAAATCCTTCAACAATTGGAGTGAAACATGGGCAAAACCAGACAATGTTCACTGAAAAATTTGACAAAAACTCTAAGGAGTAAATTAATATTAATTATGATGATTTTAAAAACTTCATACATGCTAGTACACATTATTACAGGAGATAAATAAGTAATAAAAAATAATGTTGCTGGACATCTCTGGTTAACATTGTCTAATTGGAAAGAGAAAATAGCTCTTTCTTTCATAGAAACTAAGACTGCATGACTTACGTAGACATCTGAGTTTTCAGCACACTATGATAAGAATGACCAAGTTCTTACATCTTCCTTGTATTTCCAAAAGGCTTTTGATAAAGTTCCTTACCTCAGGCTTTTAAGGAAAGAAAGCAGCTACTGCTTGGACAGATAATCATGTAAAGATATGAATTAAAAATGTAGGAGAAAGGAGTTATTTCTCATAATAGGTCAATATGTCTCACAACATGTCATAATAGGTGGGAAGTCACCAATGGAATTCCTCCAGAGTTTGTGCTAGAAGCAGTTCTAGAACTGGCTATTTGATATATTCACAAATAACCTGAACAAGAGGCATGCAGTGAGGTGAGCTGGTTTGCTGATTAACTTAATTTAAGATAGTAAAGATAACTGCAATGATTTGTTGAAGGATCATAGGGGAAGTCAATGTTAGAAGCAAAATAATAGAGGAAAAAAACAGCAACAACAACAAAAGAAACTAGCCTGACGCTGGGCACAGGACTGGCGATCACTCTCTTTTGATCTCTCTCTCAAAGTTGTTAAATACGAGAAGACTTACTGGAATTTCCTTTAAAACAACACAGCTTAGGTAGATATAACTGCGGGAGGGCCAATGCACGTAGAATAACAGTTTTATAGACATCTCTATTAAAGTTGATGTTCTTTTCCTCTTATGCACAGGCCTGGAGTGCTACTTCACTTTAATCTAACCCGAGATATTTGCAAATCTGGTCACCCCTCCCTCCCTTCATGGGTGAGACACAACAGGCTGAAGTACAAGTCTATGGGTGAAAAGCACTTACTGGAATCCAGAACAAATGAAGAAAAGAAAGCAAGGCTTTGAAGTTACTGAGTCAATATTGATTGAGTTCTACACATTTCTGAGATAATTTTAGATGGATTTTCTTGATGAGTAAGAGGTAAATTTTTTTCTTGTTTTTGTATCAGGCACACAGCTGGCTGGTAAATATATTCTGACAACATCCAATTTGTATAGGCCTGTTTAAAACACATGCTGCCTCCCTTAGTCGTCTAGTTTGTAATGATCATTCAGAAAATAACAAAGGAAATATTTTTAATAAAGGTTTCACCTTACTTTTAATTGATTTATTTAGATTTTATGTGTTTAGAGAGGAAAAATAGATTTTTGATCTTTTTTTGATTTTTTATTTTTTTAATACCTCATTTCAGTTTCAACAAAAATATCAGGCTTTGGAAAATTTCAAATGTCTGCATTTGTGGAAGGGAAACTGGCTAAAAAAAATAATGAAGTCTATTACAGAATACTTAAAATAGGGCAAGAAGATAAGGAGAGGCAGAAAAATAAGACTCACTGTGAGGAGTAAACAGATTGATGCCACCAGTATAGAAAGAGATCACTGATGTAATCTTAGAAAATGGAAGACATTGTTTTTGCTGATTATTTAGAGCCTGTAGAAGTTCATGGCTCCAGGTCACCATGTTCCACAGTAAGAGTGTTATCTGTCCATGCCCATGCCTTTCTACTTTCTGACTAGATGATTAAGAAAGGAAATAAAGCTTCTTTCTTTCTTTCTTTCTTTCTTTCTTTCTTTCTTTCTTTCTTTCTTTCTTTCTTTCTTTCTTTCTTTCTTTCTTTCTTTCTTTCTATATCTACAACCAGATATTGCATTAAAAATTAGCAATGCTTCAGAGATAAGAAATCAGAGGAATAACTCTGAGATTACTAACAATCTATTTTGGGTATATGCAATTCCAGAATGGCTATGAGGATGAGGAAACATTGGTGAATGAGCATGTCTTTATAAATAATAGCAACTATAGAAATAAGGCATGCTATTGCCCAGTGTACTAGACTTAAGAACCCTAAGAGCATTTAGAACTAGACTCATTTAGAATTAGAAGGAAAGTAGGAGTTGTGGATGCTTTTCTCATCCATCTTATCCATCTAGCAATGCCACATTTATAGCCACATCATACAGCGCTGTTGTGACTGTTCAGAGCTGGACTCTCTCTGACCTGATGAACCACTTCAGATGTAACTTCTGTGGCAACATAATCACTTCTTAAAACCACCAGGTGGTGCATAAGATTCAACATAATGCACAGACAGTAATTTCTCCTGTTTGGTGTCATTATTCTAATGTCAGAGCTCTTCAAACAAAAGCAGCCATGCATTTGACATTTAGTGCACTGCAGTTAATTAGTTCTGATGATTTTTAACACGACAAGAAAGAAAGAAAAAAACACTAAGAATATATTTAGCATTCATACAATTCCAGTGAAACACATGATGAATAATCCCCTTTTGTCTCTGTATTTGGTATTTTATTGATTGTACATTCAACTTTGGCTAGAAACTGTTTCAAAGCATGAATGTCTTTGCAACACTGTATTACAAACCCTGTAACAATATCACATGCTATAAAACTAGACTGCAAGACTACTAGAATTATGGCAAGAAACTGCAATTCTTTAAAACACAGAACAACAATCTTTTATATTTTGCCTTAATATATTGATGAATTATGAATGCTAAACATTACCCCCACATGTTAATAAGACACTCAATTGCTTTGCTCAGTTTGTTTTTATTCAGAAATGATGTAAACTAATCTTCCAGTTTGTATCTAGTGATCATGAAAATGTTTCTGGTAAATGGTTTCTAGATGGATTTTTTTTCCCCCCACAAATTTCTCTGAATACCAGTATTTGTACTTTTTAATGTAAAAACATTTCCCAATTACTTTTCAATACTTTTCAGTGTTAACAGGTTAATAGGGCTGCACTTGATAAGCTAAGCTTTCAATAAAGTAAGCTTACCTATTCAAAAATAAAGTATGCATATGATATAAAGTATACTACTGTGCTAAGAATTTTCAAATGAAAAATGAATCTGACATACGTGTCTATGAAGATTCTTTAAAAAAAAAAAAAAATTAAAATGTTGAATTACTCTTTCTTCCAAACAAATTTAATAGTAAGGTATGCACTCATTAATCTACAGTTTGAGTTCCTTCATTTACTATGCTAGCCATCAGCACCATTATTATTATTTCCGTATCGCTTAAGTGACCGAGTTATGGATCAGCATCATTGCATGAATCAGATGCTGAATAAACATAGAAAACTGCCATGCCATTATTTAACATCTCCTTCTGAGGCACTGAGTATGCTCTTTATTCTGGCTGCAAGTCACTGCAGGCAGAGCTGAGCTATGACTGTACTGTATTTTCAGTATAACTATTTCTAAGATGTGAGGTTTTATTCAAGAGCAATAGTGGGTAGGAGTGGGATTTGGATGTCTACTGGTAGACCCAAACATGAATTACAAAAACAAGCAAAGAAAAAAAAAAGTCCTATTGGTAATATGCACATTTATAGAGTAAATAGATTTACTATAAATAGACTAGATTTCTCTGGTCTATATGTAATATTCTGATCTATATTCCACCATCACCTATAGAGCTACACTGCATATACAACCTTCCAATTGCTTATTCAATCAACAACATATTCAACAACAGAACTGATGGAAGATGAATATTTGATCTGAAGGTGCCTCAACTTCAACAAAGCCCCACAGCCCTGGGACCATGCCTGGCACCTGCACATACACCACACAGCAGTATAATTATATCCTACATATAAATACTTAACTATACATATCCTGTATACACAAACGTATAACACATGCAGATATAATACTCGGGTTAAGCTAAATGCTTTGCTGAACCTTTGTTCTACAAATCTCTTAAGTGCTTCATTCTGGCTACCTCTGCAACAAGAGTAAAGTGGTTTTAACAAGTGAAGCCAGGAGGGCCTGTGGCATTTTCCTGGCTGTGCTGCTATCCAGGAAAGTCATTTCATGAATAAGCAAGTCACCTGAAATGATCATGCCTATGCTACAATAATCTTTCAGACAGTGTAAACACTTTGCACCAAAACATTTAGAATAACTGTAGAGACAACAAATTCCCCCTTGTCTAACACACCCAACAGAACCTTAAATCCACTCATACTCTCTCAGTGCCCCTCCCTTAGGAATAAAAAGCATTAGATTTTTACATAGAAACTAAAAGCATGCAGAATATCATGTGTGGTGCTCTTATGGTCATAGTGTTAATTCTTGTCTTAGTACAGCGAAGAACATAAAGTAATAATAATAATCATCATTTTAAACAGGAATCTAGGCATGGCTTTGCTAAAAATAGATATATATATTTTTAAATATGTCTTCCCTCCCGCCTTTTTTTTTTTTTTTTTTTTTTCCCATCGGGGTATTTGTGGGTTAGAGACAGATTAAATCCCCCGCCACGCCCTTTAGTAGGAATAGGTAAATCATTCAAAACACAGAGCACAGAATAAAATTTTAAGATTATAGGGGGGGTTGTTCCACTGCTGCCTAGCAGCTGGCCCTTGGCCAGATCACTTTAACTTTTAGCTTTCTTCTCATGCCTGGTACCTGTTTACATAGGATCCATTCAGAAAAGCAGTTTGAGAGACAGTGTGTGTGTTTATTTTAGAAGTAGCTGACAAAAGATGATGATAGCTTACCTGTACAAAAGATGCTTTATGGAACTGAGGGCTCACACCACAAACTTGCTTGGCCAGAAATTTTCTTTGTATACATAACATGAATGTGTGAGATAGAAATGGCAATTCTTGCTTTATTTTCCTTCTCATGAAATAGAGGAACATTATTTTTTTTCTAATTAGTATAATTAAGTGGTTGCATATCACTTGAAAAAGAGCATTAAGATATTTGATGACTTTGTTCAACAATTTTTTTTTAAGGAACAGTTTCTGAATCATTAATTGCAAATACATATATATATTTCCAAAACTGAAGCCTAGCTATAGCAATTTCTACAATTTATTTTAAAACATACAAAAAGTTTAATAATGTATACCTGTGAAATAAGTATATCTATGCAATGTCTATTACGATTACTTCTGTTTTCTATCTTAGATTTTTAATTTAATCTCATGCCTTTTTAAGCCAGATTTACAGTTTTGAAATCTTAATTTTGGCAGTAGGATACTGAGAAATGTAGGTTTCTGATTTTGTCAATACATGCAGAAACCACAGTATCCAAATTACAGTTTTTACAACGAACCATATCCATAGGTTTTGGTATATGTTAGGACAGATATTTCTCATGGACCTTATCAACTATCTTTCAACATTAAAGACAACTAGTGTATTATTTCATGTGTTTCCATATAGTAACGTTGACAATCCTTGAATATTGCGTAAGAACCCCTTGGGGGGAAAAAAAATGCAGGGATATAGGTATGGTCAAAATTGCCTTCCATTTCCAGATAAACCAGCTTTTAACAAACAGCAAGTTCAGAAACAAAGATAATCAAATTAAAAGACTTTTTAATAAATAATTCATCTCAACTTCACACATACACACACACACACATATATATATTTCCCTCCAAAGTAGAACTGAGTCAGGTATTCATAAAGGCATTATTATCCACATGACTTCATTTTTATGTTCAGAATACAATTTGTATAATGAAAATCCAAGTTTATTTTCAGTGTTTCCTCTTTCTCCCTACCAGAGACCAAAGTAAGGAAATTCCATTACTGAGTATCTGATGTATCCAAGTAACAGTCAGCAGCACTTTACAATATCTAGGCCTGTACAAAATGAGATCATTAACTTCAGTGCTGTAATTATTACCTGTATTATTAACTGCACTCTTAGCAATAGAATTAAATTCCTATCTGTTCCAGCTACTGCATCTTAGAATGTAGAAGGTCCCCAAAGGAAAATAGTTTTGTCACTAAAGCTGAAATGTTCCCTATAATTTAGTTTCTTTTGCTGCCTTATCTTCTCAATAGTATTAAAACACGTTTTAACAACGAGTCTTAAGCTACATCACAAAGGCACTTGGAAACTCTGTACAAGATATCTTTCTCAGACTTCTCCAGTCAGATTTTTACCATGCAACTCTAGGATAATACAAATCCCTTAATATTATACATCAGAAGTTATTCAGTAAAATTTCAGAGGGCTGGAACACCTCTCCTATACAGGTGGAAAGAGTTGGGGTTGTTCATTCTGGAGAAGAGACGTTGACTCTGGGTAGACCTTACTGCAGTCTTTTAATACTTATAGGGATCTTACAAGAAAAAAATGAATGACTTTTTACAAGGACATCTAGTGATAAGAAAGGGGAAATGATTTTAAGTTGAAAGAAGATAAGATTAAGATATTAGTAAGAAACCCTTTACTATGAAGATGTTGAGGCAGTGGAACAGGCTTCTCAGAGAAGTTGTGGATGCCCCCATAGTTGGACATGTTTAAGATCAGCCTCAGTGTCTTTGGGCAACCTGATGTATTGAAAGATGTCCTTTTCCATGGATGAGGGATTGGACTAGATGACTTTTAAAGGTCTCGTCTAATCCAAGCTATTCTGTGATTCTATGAAAATTTGAGATGGGAGCCTGACAACAGACAACACAGTGCTGCCTTTGCTATTTTTAACTTTCCCTGAAAATCTGCTACACACAAAACCAAGAAACATATTAGTCTGGTGGCTCAACTTGGTGAAGTTTTCTCCTAGCAGTGTCTAGAAGCCTCTGGTGGTGCAATTATCTTAAAACATCAAGCTCTCCCTTTTCTAATTCTGCCCTCTTACTTAAGCTTTGACCATCTTTATTCCTTGTCTATTTATAAGTCTTATTTCTTCTTCAAATTGATTATGAATGTTTGTTCTGCAAGTTTGTCTTCCAACTAGTAATATGCCTATACAGGTTTATTATCAGTTAAAAATCCAAATAAACAGACTGTAATACTGTAATTTAGGTGCTTTATGATGGTAAGCACATGCCCAATAATATTATGCAGACAGATCCATGATGGGGCACATCAGATACTGCGAACACAAATTTTCCTGAGAAAAACTGATGTAAGTAAGTACAGATAATTAAAACCATCCAAAAATACATGCTTGTTTCTGTCTGTGAGAATACATGATCTTCAAGGCTCCTTCTAGTTCTACATCCATGAATCAAACAGCTGCAGGAAGATTTGAATAATTTCATGAGGATTTTGGTATGTGACCAAAAAGATGTCCGTACAAATGTACACTCAGAAGTTGTGCCTTATTCATTCATTCAGTACAGAAGTTAATTAGCATGTGTATAAGCTCATTTCCATCTTATGAATTCATTTTCAGAACACTTTCTGATACAGAAAATGGCAATTATTATTTTCTATAACATTCAACATATTCAAGTATTCAATGAAATGTCAACATGGGCTTTCAATCTATTGAAAAAAAACTGCCATTTTAGCAAAACACACGCTTAAAGGTGAGGATTTTGAATGTAAGCCCAAACCGTGACATTAAAGCACACTGAAACATCCTAGGGAGAATTTGAGACAGAATCAAATTCCAAACAAAAGAATCCTTCCCCTTGTGATAATTCATATAAAAGTTCACTACATTATCAGTGCAAGTGTCAAAGACTGTTTTCTATATGTAGTTCAAAGAAAAATAAAATGAGCAAGAAGATAATCTTTGCTATGACTTCCTTTATACAGGTTCTATCCATATGAATAGGAAGGAAATAAGACAATGATGTCTTGCTCAGCTGTAAGTTGCATTATTCACCCCTCTTTTTTATGGTTCCTTTCATTATGACCCAATGAACTAATGTGTGTGCTTGACTCAGCACTTCTTTTTCAGAAAAAGGATTTAATCCACACAGAAAAGATTATTACAAAATGGATGTTTTGTTGTAAATTCATAACCATTTGTAGTTATACTATTAGACTATTTTAACTCATCTAGGTTGTACAATTGGTTGTAAAGAACATAAACAGATTTCCTATGACAGATGCAAACTTTGTTTTCCTTGTCACCTAAAGCTTCTAAAAGACAAAGGAAGCAAAAGTTTGCTCATAGAATTTAAGTTTTTGGCCTTACCAAGTTTTGCTACAGAACTCTGTTTGTGTGGAAACAAAACCAAAACCGAAAACAACCCAACAACCAGAAACTGTAAGTGAAGGGGTATAAGAGTTAATCAGCCAAGAATAACAGAAGTTTTTCTTACTCATATGTTAGTGAATTAAAATCTGTAAATCCAGCATATTTCAAGCTACTGAGTTACTAAAGAATGCACTATTTTAATTGGTATCTGGTGCTTTTCTTCCTCACCATTCTTATCTTAATTTATTCCTTCGTAAACATAATTAGATGCATCTAAACTTCACCTTCTGAATGACGTCAAAGGATCCTCTTATCTAGATATCATAACAAATCCTTACTTAAGTTTCAGATACAATTTTTTAATTCAACCCTGTGATGGTACTCACATATTTTGAATTTGAATTCTGAATCATTCCTCAAAGTTACTTATATCCAACATAAGCAAGTTGAGCATGGCTGAGAAGATCCAGAGGCTGGAGCAAAAAAGCCACAAGGATCATGCTTCCATCAGCAAGCATATACAACATTCTTACTAATCATACCTACTTCAATTCCTCTGGTAGAGGTAGTTTTGTCACATTGTCTAAAGAACACTACAGACCACAATTGCTTGCTTTTGCCAATTATATTACATTTTGCTAAATAAGTTTCTGCGTATGTGGCTTGAAGCAAAGAAAAGCTTTTACAGTTGTAATTCTATTCATCTTCATGCAAAGGACAAGTTACTAAGGAAACAGTATAGACTGAGCTGTGTTACAAAGCTGTCATTAATTAAAAAGCAAACAACACTTCCCCAAATACAACAATTCCCTCCTACCACAGAATCTAAATTTCTGCAAGATTTGAGTCTTTTGACTGTTTTCACTTGAGCTCTCTTCAATTTCTCTTCTCCAGTGGCTTGAGGGAGAGAAGGAAAAAAAAAAAAAAAAAAAGAAGGAAGGAAGAAAAAAAAGAGATAGAGAAGTCTTGAATGGGGTTGGAAGAGCTCTACCTTGTCTCTTTTGCCAAACATCGTCTCCTGAAAGCACCGGAAGACAGCTTGCCCTCCTCTCCTTCGATCCTTCTTTATAGCATCGGACACTCCTTATGAGAACAGTAGACCTTCCTCTAGCAAGTCTTCCTGTCTGCCCTTCTCATGCTTTCTTTCTTTCCTTTCTACTATCTGATCTGAAAGAACAGCTTGAATCTGATATCCAGAGCTAAAGAAACGTTAGGCTAGAAGACGAAAACAATTCAGGATACACTGAAGGGAAGACTCCTATTCTGTAGAAACCTGAACTCTGTCTTTGAGAATGTGAACTCTTCTTCCCTTTATTCAGCTGTTGCTCAATCTCTGAGAGACAACACTACCATAAGATATGATATACCTAAAAATAACCACGTATGTAAGAGCTAGTGGAAAATTCAGCTACTGCTTCACAGTTTAAAATTATATTGCTCACAATTTATCACTATATATCATCTCAGAAACTCAAAAACAGATTCTGCCTTCCTACATCTTCTTCACATTACTTCACCATTCGAGATATTTTTTACTCATGTTTCATATAAACGAAGACAACAAAACTCTGCTTCATTTATGTTCTTATTACACTTTGAAGATCACTGATTACATGTTTTCAGTGTTTTCAATTTATATGTTTTACCAATAGATTTTGTTGGTCTTTAGATAGACTTCCATTTTATACAACAAAAATCCACAGACAGATAAACAGGTAGACAGATTACATATTTATGAATATTAACATATATGAAGGAGAAAAAGGAAAATATTGTAACTGACAGAAATAGCCAATCAACTTAGAGACATGGCTTATAATTGATTTGTTCTTCAATTGCTTTATAAATACATTTCATCAAAAAATTTTCTGAGACTTTCTGCAAATGCAAATATGCAAAGCCAAAAAAGACTCATTTAAGCTATGAAGATCTGTTTTAATGAGGCCTGGTAGTATTAAAACTACTCTGTTAGATTTAACAATGTAAAATAAAATCATATTTTATATTCTTCATCCTTTGCCTCTCCTCTATCCCCAGGTAATATAGTACTTCCAGCTGCACTGATAGGTTTTCAGTTTCTTAAAGGCATTATGCAATGTAAAATGTGTATGTTTATCTAAGCTCTGACAAGTAGAAGCTAAAATTGCATGTTGGGTATATATACTAGTCATCTTTAAGAGCAAGTTTCACCAAATGATTCTGAATTCAGTAAGGAATCCTGCTAACGATCAATCTTACTTGCCTAAAGTTGTGTGTTGGCACTTCAGTGCTAAGAGACCAGCCATAAAAATTACAAAAAGTTCAGTCAGCATAGCAAGCAAACTCATTCTTCATATACATAAATCCACTGAATAAGACAGAGCCATTTTACATTGTTTTTTTTCATGATAGTATTTCACAACATAGGCAGCCTCTAGGGAGCTGCTTCTATTTCAGTGAGCAATTTCACTTTCAGCATAATTTGTCATACAATTGTCTTTAAATTTAGTCTATGCATTCATTTGTTCACATAATTAATGCTGATTTATTTTCAAGTTCTCTTTTTGCAGTTCTTTTATTTTTCATTTTTACTTGTAACTTGAAGATTATATTAGATTTTGAGATCCTCTGGAAATTGTGTGGATCCTACACAATTAATATTGTAGAAATATAAAGTTCTTCTTTCAACAGAGCAATTCAGATAGTGGTAAAAACAATGCTGTAAAGGAATACCAGGTTGCCACTTGTCATATAAAAGGCCTAATCTCATTCATGACTGTGACTTGTATGTACACCTCGTGAAAAAGTCAAGGAAAAATATGAATCCTATGTTATATACATAACACTGTAATTTTTAGTTTTGTGTGCAATAAAGATGCACAAGGCAGAAGAGTCCTACAATGAGTTTAACGATATCTATGTGCTACACGAATGTGTGTCCCTTATAGTTCAGCTGCACTTACATGAACTTGCAATTCTTTGTTTTAGACTGCTGCCCACAACAGAATCCTTATCTAAACAAGACTTGAGAGGTACCACAATTTCACTGATTTGTTCTTACATACAAGACTGATTGCAGCTTTATCAATACTTCTGTGGAAAGAACACTACAGCCTGTAAATAGGGTTATTCATATCTCAACTTTCCCCCTTTCTACAATGTATACATGGAGCAATAGCTCCATATTTTATTATAGTAACAAAATATTGATTTATTAGTATAATAAATGAAGAAACAGACTGTAGTGATTCTTCATGACACTGACATTCATTCTTGGATTTTCAGACTTTTTAATTCGCATCTATTGCATATCAAATATCACATCACTGAGTGCCACAAGGGAGAATCTGGACCTGTCTTCGTCATTCTCTCGCATCAGGTTCTACATGTTGATAAGATCCCCCTCAAGCCTTTATGCTTCAGGCTAAACAGTCCCATCTCTCACACTCTCACCGTATGAGAAATGTTTTTTCTCGTGCATTTCTGTGGCCCTTCAATGGACTCACAATACGATCTGACAAGTGTTGAGTAGAAAGGAAGAATTACTTCCCTCAGCCTGCTGGCAACACTCTTCCATACAAAGTATGGAATGCTATTGGCCCTACTTGCCACAAGGACGCATTATTAACTCATTATCAACTTGCTGTCCGTCACTGTTCCCTAAGATCTCGTCTCTACAGTGGCTTTCCAGAAGATCAGCCCTAGTGTGTACCGATGCCTGGAGTTATTCTCCCCTAGATGCAGAATCTGGAATTTCCCTCTGCTGAACTTTATCATGTTTTTGTCTGATCATTTTTCCAGCCCTCTGAGGAATAGCATCAAAACAATCTAGTGTATCAGCCGCTCTTCTCAGGTTTGTATCATCTGTGAATTTGCTGGGGGCATGCTCTGACCCATCATCCAGATCATTAAAAAAAAACATTAAATGGAATTGGACTCACTGTTGAGCTCTGGGGGACTCCATTTGTCTCTAACTGGACTTTCCTACTAATCACCCTCTTCCGGGTTCACTCATTCTGCAAATTTTTCATCCACCTCTCTGTTCACTTATCAATACACTGATAGTTTATCTATAATAATGTCACAGGGGACAGTGTCAAAATATTTACTGAATTTGAGATAAGCAACATCCACTACTCTCTCTTTGTACATCAAGCTAGTCATCTTATTGCAGAAGGCTCTCATAGAACCACTTAGGTTGGAAAATACCTTTAATATCATTATGTTCAGCCATCTATCGAACACTACAAGTCCATCACTAAACTATGTCCCTAAGTACCGTATCCAAATGACTCTGAAATACTTCCAGGGATGGCAGCTTCATCACCTCCTTGGGCAGAGCTTTACAATGCTTGATCACTCTCACCATGAAGAAATTATTCCTAATATCTAACCTAAACTTCCACTGGAGCATCTTGAGGCCATTTCCTTGCATCCTATCACATGTCACCTGAAGAAAAAAGCCATCATCCTTCTTGCTGCAATCTCCTTTCAGGTAGTTGTAGAGAGTAGTGAGGTCTCATCTCAGCCTTTTTTTCTCCAAACAAAACAGATTGGTTAAAGCATTATTCCTACTTCACAAGCCAATCCTGATCACCCGCTTGTCTTCCATGTGTTTATATGTGGTTCCCAAGAGTAGTTGCTCTATTGCTTTCCTAGAGGCTGAGATGAGGTTGACTCAACTAGTTCCGCAGATGTCCCTTCATGGTCTTTCAGAATATAGCAATGACATTTTCTTTCTTTAGTTTTTAGAGACTTCTCTTGATTTTCATGACCTTCCAGAGATAATTCAGAGTGCCTTGCAATAACATCATCCAGCTCCATCAACATTCATTAGTGTAACCCAGCAAGCCCAATGTAGTTACGTATGTACAACTTCTTTTCATACTTCCTTAGCCTAATCCTCCTTCACTGAGGTTTTCTTTCTCATTCCATAATTTTCTCTCTGATTTAATAGCCTGGGATTCCTGATGACTGATTCTACCAGCAGAGAATGAGGCAAAGAAGCAGTAAGTACCTTGGCCTTATCCATATCCACTATTACCAGCACTACACTACACTCAGCAGCAAGCCTATGTTTTTTTTAGTCTTCCTTTTTCAATTTTTGTACTTGTAGAATCTGTTCTTGTTTACAGAATCATAGAATGGTCCGATTTGGAAGGGATCTCAAGGATCACTAATCTCCAACACCCCGCCACAGGCAGGGCCACCAACCTCCACATTTAATACTAGACTAGGCAGCCCAGGGCCCCATCCAACCTGGCCTTGAACACCTCCAGGGTGAAAATCTAAATGAAATAAATACATCAAAAGTCAGTGAAAGGCAAGTATAGGTCTGAATAAATTAATTAGAATATGAATAATATTTGACTAAAGACATTGCAATTATCATTTCTCTGATAAACACAGCAAATTGATTTTTCCTATTATAATAGTTTTGAAATTCTGCACTCTTGCATGGCTTAACTCCTTACGCTAATACCATGCCAGAGGAATGGCAATTTGACTTTTGTATGAGGAGGAGTTTTGTTTGTTTCTTTGTTTGTTTTTAGATTTGTAGCCCTACCTGAATGAACTGGTTATAGAACTGCACCCAATACTGTTTCCTCTCAATACAAATACTCAAAGACAAGTTGGAACATAATTGATTTCCATGAAATTCCAGGAATAATAGAGAATAATTGCTTCGCTATTGCACAAAAGCATGCATCTAGCCACACTAAAATAGTTCCTTTCAGATCTACCTATCTATACATAAATTTCCTCTTTGTAAAGAATTATTTGGTGATGGATATAAACCAGAAATGCTAATAGCAAAATGAAGACTAAACATTTCTAAGAAAAAGAACCCTAGAGATTAGCTACAATAACAGAGATAAGAAAATCTCAAATTTTCTGTAAATGCAGTATGGATGTATGTTCACATATGGTTAAATCATTAGAGACAGAAGAGTAAATCTGTTTCTTCATGGACCAGAAAACTAAGTGGAATGAGGCTCCACTAGTGTATATGTTTTTTAACTGCTATTTGAATAGATTTGTTTCTTGATCTGATGTATTAATGTAGGCATTGTGACTTCCCAACAGTTCTTGCAGGAAATTACAATACTAAGTTTTACACTTTATAGGGGAAGGCAGTGGTGCAGGAAGTAAACAGAGCTTCTAAAATTGCAGGAGCAGCAGCAAAATATCTAAACACATACACTAAATTTAACTGTTTTAGATGTAACATTGGAGAAAGTACTTTAAAAATGTTATTATCAGCAAGAAAGAATCAGTTAATCTACAGATTTAACTGTGATCTTTACTAAAAGGAAGCAGTTACTGCAATAAAAGAGAGCCCTGACATACAAAACTTAAAAATCCTACTTGCTTTTGGCTATTTCCAATCACAGACAGGATTATATCATCAAAGCATTTTAAATACAGGAAAGAGACCAAAGATACTTTCAGTTCTCTTATATCTTGTTTGGGATTTTACCAGGATGATAACTTCATGATATCAAGTCAGAGAGAAAATGAAATTACCAACAATTGAGTGCCTATCTGAGCAGTAGATTGCACCAGAATGATTATTACAACCAGTACATTCCATCTGCAGCACTAATTAAGCCGTGGTTTTTATGCTGGAGGTTACTCAGGTAGGACATTTTGAAATACAAAAGCCAAAACTAGCACTTCCTCTGTGATGTGCCTTCTTCCTGCAAAAATCTAGAGCTTTCATGGCTCATACAATCCCTTTCTTCACTTTCCATTTCACTCCAGGCACTTCCCTTGTTTCTCTTCTACCTTGCCTTCTCTTTCCTTCTTTGTCTAATACATCTTATGTGTAACTACCTTTGAAGCAATAATAAAAGCTAGCTACAGCAGCGAGATAGGTGTCATGTGAAAACACATCCCTACAGCATGATAGAAATTGGGGTCCAAGAGTGAAAAAAAAATATTTCACTAAGTCCAACATACTAGCTAAACAGACAAACAACTGGGAATAAATACTACAGTAAGAGTCTTTTTTTATTATTGCACGAAAAATATGTAAATCACTGGATGTCAGCGGCAATTGCTAAACTAAACTCCACATGAAGTGACTGACAAAGATAATAAAGGTGCCTCTTGTAGCTACATATTCAGTTTTGATTTCCCTTCACAAACATCAGTCCTATGAACCTTAATGACACAGGCTCATCACAGTGATGTGAATAATGCTACTGTCTCTCTTTTAGAAGCAGAGAACTGGATATGAACAAGATTTACAAAAAAAAAAAAATAAAAAATTAAGAAACAAGATAGTATTTAGAAAGAATTCTCAAGGTAGGTACTCTTATCCTCAAAACCAAGCATAACCCCATAAATACTAAAAGTAAGAAAGCATGTGCATTCTAACAGGTAAGTGTCCCTTTCGGTACTTCTACATTTGTACAGAATTGCCTCAATCAGTCTGGTCACTCTGTGTTTATTCAAAAAGTGCTTGAGAAGATTAGATTTACTCATATTTAGTGAATGAGCTCTACACAAATATAGCAGTGCTGCCAACCTTCATTTAGAGTTATTGTCACGAGAAATAAAGTAGTGCTGCCCATCTATATAGTAGGTTAATGGATGAAGAATTTGCATGAAAGATAGGAAATACGTGTTTAATGCCTTTTGCCTGAGAGATTTCAGTCCAGCAGAACATAAAATATACAGTAAGTAAAGTTTTCAAGTGCTGTTGGATTTTATATTCCACAAAATAACATAAGTTTATTTATTTATTAAGACAGGCATATACAAGAACAAGAAATACTTGAGGAAGAACAATAATGGAAAATTGTTTTCTAAACCCTATCCTAAGTGCTGTTTATGAGGTAATATAAAATATTTGGAAAAATTACTGAACTTGGACATGGAATTATATTAATATCTGCTCTCCATTTGTCTAGCTTTCTGTAAGAGTGTATATACATATACATATATATATATTCAGAAAGAAAATCATACAATCATGAATGTTGGAAAAGACCTCTAAGATTATCTAATTCAACCTTCAACCCATCATCACCGTGCCCGCTAAACCATGTCCTTCAGCACCACATCTACACGTTTCTTGTATATCTCCAGGGACCGTGCACACTCCACCACTTCCCTAGGCATTTCATCGCAATGCTTGACCACTTTTTCTGAGAATAAATTTTTCTTAATATCCAACCTGAACCTCCCCTGATGCATTACCTACCACTTGTTACCTCGAAGAATAAACCACTCCTACCTAGTTATGATCTCCTTTCAGGCAGCTGTAAAAAGCGATAAGGTCTCCTCTGAGCCTCTTCTTTTCCAGATTAAACAATCTCAGTTCCCTCAGTCATTTCTCATAAGAGGTGTGCTTCAGATCCTTCAAAAGCTTTGCTGCCCTCATTTGGACATGCTCCAGCAACTCAGTATCTTGTAGTGAAGGGTCCAAAACTGAACACAGTACTTGAGATGCAAACTCACCAATGCCAAGTGCAGGGGAGAGATCACCTCCCTGTTCCTGCTGGCTATGCTATTTCTGATACAAGCCAGGATGCCATTGGCTTTCTTGGCCACCTGGGCACACTACTGGCTCATGTTCAGCTCGCTATTGACTGGAATCCCCAGATCTTTTTCCACGCAGCTTTTCAGCCAGTCTGCCCCAAGCCTGTAGAACTACATGGGTTTGTTGTGACTGACGACCTGACATTTGGTTTTGTTGAACCTCATACTACTGGCCTCAGCCCATCCATCCTGTCTATCCTGATCCCTCTGTAGAGCCTTCCTACATTCAAGTGGATCAACTCTTCCTCCCACCTTGGTGTAGTACAAAACTTACTGAGGGTGTACTCAATCTCCTCATCCAGCTCATCAGTAAAGATATTAAACAGGGCCAGCCCCAATACTGACCCCTGGGTGCACCACTCATGACCGATCCCAACTGGACTTAACTGCATTCATCACTAAATATTCAGTTTGCCAGCACAACTGTAGATAGCAAATATCAACAGTTGTATACTTTCAAAATATCTCTTCTGAAAATACTTCTGTGCAAAGACTGAACAACAACAACAAAAAAATCAACTTAAAATTCTATTATCAATTACTTGCATATAATTTTATTTTCAGATCTTCATAACTCAGTGTAATCTCCCTATGTTTATGGTGACTCACTGAGCTGTAAAATTATTTTCTTTTACATCAAATTTTAGCAACCAAGGAGCTTTTCTTGGAAAAGTCAGCAATATACAGATAGCATTCCTTTCCCCGCATCAGCTACTGTACAACTATCATTTACAAAAAGGTTTGCTAAATGGCATTTACCTTTTGCCATTTTTTTTATTAGTAGTGTAAAACATGAAACACAGAATTCACAAAAAGAAGATACTTCTATACCTTCCCTTTTCCTCCTCTTGCTTTTCTCCTCTCCAGAATATGCATACTTAGAATTTGAGAAGTCCTTAACCATTTAACAATGGACTTCTTTTATCTCAATCCAGGTCATACTGAACTTAAAAAAGAAGTGTAATAATAGTAACAAATATTTTTTTTCTGGTATCAATATGGGTTTATTTAGCTCCTTTCCCTCCAAAATATATACCTGCACTCCTTCTCTATATCCACACTTACATATAAATGAACAGGAATTTTCCAGTCTTTAAAAGAGTGATAGACGCTTACCGCAGTGACGACTTAATGAAATGATTTTCAAAGCATGCCTTGAGAATCTTGATTTTAAAATATATTCCTCTCTACATGCAATATACAGATACATTAGAACACACTGTCATGGAAGAACCCCCAAACTCTTCATTTAAGAAAAAAAGTCATCTCATAATTCTTTTACAAGGAAGAAAAGTAAAGTGTTGAACATCGCAAAGTAATAAAGTAATATAACTGCTAGTTTATTTGGTATAAGACACATTAAAATGTAAATAAACATGATATATAAAATGATAATTATGATTTCATTCTTCCTGTGCATTCTTGATGTTGGTGTCTGTTTTATAATTGTAACCCATATGCAGAAAGTGATATAAGAAGAAAAAAATTGACTAGTTTCATCATCAATTACAATTATAAAAATGCTTGTAGAAAGTTATTTTAATGAAAATATCTTGTGAGCACTATGTGGAGATCGTGGCTTTGAAATATATAAAACAATTCAGTTTATTCCTTTAAAGTTCATGCATGGGAGCCTTACTAGACCGATCTTCAACCAGGCTCAGTGAAAAAAAAAACCAACAGGATTTCAGCTCTTACTTTTTCTGTGCTACGATGATGGCTTTTTTTAAGCTACTGAGGAAACTGTAGAGAGAATTTTGAGAGTAATGCAATGAAAGAGGAGAAAAAAGGCTTCAAAGCTTTGGAACTCATAATTCAAAGTGTTCAAATAAAAGCAGTTAATCCAAAACTGCTAATGGAGATCTCACCTGGATATCACAGAAATTCTACATATAATCTAAAGATGGTGGTCAGAATGAGAGAAAAGGACAATACAGAAATCACTGACTGAATTTAATCAGTCTTACTGAATGCGTTTTTCTTTTACCTGAGTCACCTCTAGTATCTGAATTTACACTCTCTATAACTGCAACCTGGGTAGAATGGGATATATTCTATAAATCGATAATTGGTTGCATGGCTGCTGCTGCTGGTATGGCTTCATCTTACACAAACAAAGGTCATAAAGCATAATTTAAGGTTCTGAGAAGTACACAAGTTAAACATAGAAATACAGCCTTGGACTTCAGAAGAGAACACTTCAGCCTGATTGGGAAAGTGATAATCAGGTTCCAAAAGGAGACTATCATGAAGGCTGGAGGAACACAGAAGAGCTGACTATTGTTCAAGGATATCCTTCTCTAAAAACAAGAACGTGCAAAAATATAATCAGGAATGACAAGAAGCCAGCTTGCCTGAACTCCTGACTAAGCTTAAATTTTAAAAAAAGAAAGCATATACAAAGCAGAAAAGAAAAATAACTTGGCACTCAAGATTACTGAAGAATTTTGCATCCCATAACAGTAATTGCACCAAGACTTATACTTCATGTCGTAAGAGTTTTTCAGCCCCTCGTGGTAAACCGATAGGTGTAAAAACTCATCATAACACAACATAAACAAAAACTTCCATCATATTTGAAAAGTTTTACTTAAATGTGTAACTAGAGAAAACAAGCTAGCTGCTACAAAAACAGTAAAAGTGTCATAGTAATATCCACAGGTAACTACATTAACTTTCTATCACCAAATAATGTTTCACTGTTGGCCTAAAAACTACCATGCATGGCCAATATATTGTTACCTTTCAACCAAGAATATAATTAAAAACTCGGTTAGTAGAGACAAGTTTTGCTGTAGTCTCTGCCTCCTTAAATCATGTGGAAATTGAATAGTTTCTGGTAGTTGCTCACTGCTCCTCAGCTAGAAAACTATTTTGTACTGACTACATGATTATTTTCAGGATGACACTCAGATTGTATTTCAAAATGAATACTATGTAGCTTGCTTGAATTTTGACAACATACAATAATAGAATCACAGAATCATTTGAGTTGGAAGGGACCTTTTTAAGATCATCTAGTCCAACTTCCATGCAATGAACAGGGACTTCTACAAGTAGATCAGGTTGTTCAGAGCCCCATCCAGCCTGACCTTGAATGTCTCCAAGGACAGGGCATCCATCATCTCCGGGCAACCTGCTCCATTGCCTCACCACCCTTATCATAAAAAATTCTTCTTCTTTATATCCAATCTAAATATTCTCTCTTTCAGTTGAAACCATTTCCCCTTGTCCTATCACAATGCATCCCGCTAAAGAGTCTGCCACCTTCTTTCCTGTACCTCCCCTTTGGATACTGAAAGGCCACTTAGCAAATATTCCCCAGGCCAAACAACTCCAGCTTTCTCAGCCTGTCCTCATAGGAAAGGCCTCTCATCCCTTGAATCATTTTTGTGACTCTCTTCTGGATGTGCTCCAACAGGTCCATGTCTCTCCTGTACTGAGGGCTCCTTATCTGGACACAGTGCTCCAGGTAAGGTCTCACCAGAGCAGAGTAGAAGGGGAGGATCACCTCCCTTGACCTGCTGGCCACACTTCTTTTGTTGCAGCCCAAGATACAGTTAGCTTTCTGGGCTGTGAGAGCATACTGCTGGCTCATGTCTAGCTTGCCATCCACCAATACTCCTAAGTCCTTTTTGTGGGATTGCGTCCCATCCTTTCATCTCCCAGCTTGTACTTATAGTGGGGGTTGCCACGCCCCATGTGGAAGACCTTGCACTTGGACTTGTTGAGTCTCATGAGATTCTCCCGGGCCCACTGCTCAAGCCTGTCTAGGTCTCTCTGAATGGGATCTCATCTCTTGAGCATGTCAACTGTACCACAAAGCTCGATGTCATCTGCAGACTTGCTGAGGGTACACTAAGTGCCATGTCCATGCCAATGATGATGTTAAAGAACACGAGTTTGAATACTGATCTTTGAGGGTCCAGACAATGAGCCATTGACCACTATTCTCTGGGTATAATCTCACAACCACTTCCTTGTCCATTGAACAGTCCACTCATCAAATCGATATCCTTCCAATTTGGAGAGAAGGATGCCATGGAGTGCCAAGTCAAAGGCCTTACTAAAACCCACGCAGACTGTATCAGTGGTTTTTTTCCTTACTCACTGACACAGTTAAGCCATCATAAAAAGTCTTAGTCAGGATCTGCCTTTGGTGAAGTTATGCTGGTTATCCTCCCATATCACCTCCCTCTCTTCCATATGCCTTAGCATAGCTTCCAGGAGGATCTGCTACATGCTCCACCCACACAGAGGTGAGGCTAACAGATCAGTAGTTGCCTGAGTCATCCTTTCTACCTGTCTTAAAAATGGGTGCAATGCTGTCTTTTTTCTGGTTATGAGGACCACCTCATAACCTGACCACCATTACTTTTCAAATATCACCGAGTCGCTTGGTGATTATGTCAACCAATTCCCTCAGGACTCTGGGATCATTTACAACTATTAACACAAGTGTTAATTTGTAGAGACATTACTTTGCTTGAAAAAGTAATAGAAAATGAACACGCTTCTGGCCAATTCCCCAGTTCACTTACTAGCTTATATAGCAGAGAACAATAAACGTTAAGTCACTACGTGATCTTGAAACTTGTGCAAAACGATTTTTCAACCATTTTTATAACCAATTGCCAAAAGATAGCTCTGATTTGGAGGAAATATTTTATTTTGTCAGTCTTAAGTATAATGTTGGCTTATGGTTATCTCTACACTGTAGCTGGAGGGTGTTGTTTATATAGACTAGCTACAGATTTGCCCTTCTGCAGCAGTTAAATACTTTAAAGATAACAAAGAAGTAACGTTGATTGCTACAGCCTTGGCCAATCCCTTCGCTTTCCAGTCCCTGGCCATCACACCAGCCTCAGTGAGGCTACATCAGAGACACTCAGTCTCCAGCTCCCAACAGCCCTGCCTAGCCCAGCTTCTGCCCAGCCTAGCTCACTTGTGTACTCAAGGCCTAGCCATGGCCTGATGCCAGGGAGGTATCTGGTTCCCCATGGCTGAGGCTGCTCTAATGCCTCTGTATCCCAAATGCCCTGCTCCTGGTGAGGAGCTGGGATGGGCTCTGCCTGCCTGATCCTACCTTGCCCACTTCAGGACACCCTAGGCTCCTCACAACTGGCCTCAGGGAGCTACCAGCCCTCACAGTACCCTGACATGCATCAAAAATTTTTATATATTACAGTCTTAAATGAAGAACAGCACCACAAAATATGTAGGAAAATTCAGTATGATGTATTCTATTTAGGACCGGTTATAACAAAGAATTGACAATCTGATTATAAATGTGGCTTGTTTAAAAGACATCATATCAAAAACAAAAGAGATTTCAGACAGTAGCAGCAGAAGCTGTAAAAAACTGTACCTCACATTTTGATTTCAAGAAAGAAACTGACTGTAATTTCATTACTAAACCTCTTCAAAAATAAAAAAGTAAAATAAAATTTAAAAAAAGCCTTTCAAATAAATCAGCCTGAAGAGAAAAAAAAAAAAAATTGGAAATCCACTGAAAGCTTTCATACAGATCATTTTTAAGTGTTCAGAGATTCAGCAAAACGTGCATACATGCAACAAGTCCTGTGATGCCTATCTTCAAATCCAAGTAATTTCAATTTGTTAAAACTTGTGAAAATTTATTATCTCCACTGCTACTACAAAAACAGCAACAAAAATCCTACAAAAATATATGAAGTTTAATAAATTTATTAAAAACTATATTGACATAAACCAAAAGCTCACCTGTAAGCTTGAGCTTCTTATAATTGCTCTGCACGTGTGTGGGGAGGATAACGAGAATGGAGATACGAGAAAGAAATACATAATAATGCAAAAACAGTGCTGCTTCTCTAAAACTGAGAACAAAGTATTGCTATTGCAGGCTATCATATTGCCTAATTTTCATGTGTGTGATAGCCCATTTCCACCCAAAGGGAATTATCATTCTTATCATACTGACAGCTGATTCAGAAGTAGGCACAACTTTTCCTAAAGCTTAATAATGTGTTTGTTCACAAGGCTTTTTAAGCTTAAGGATCTACCTGGTAAGACCCAGAAACAGACCCAGAATTGGCATCTATCGTATCACTTATTAAACATGTTCTTTTCAAATTCAGATTTCCACAGTACTTCTCCCTCAGAGTATTAATGCCTTAAAATAATTCAGTATTTATGTGGCTTTTTTTTCCCCATTTCTTCCCTTGGTCATATAACTTTTACATCTCAAAAAATGACCGTGTCAGGAAGATGCTTCATATCTTTTTACTGATTCCCTGTCACCAGGTAAGGAAGTGCTGGGATAATTGACTGCTACTGTAGCACTTATCAGATCTACATTCTACCTTCCAATTTCATTGTAGAATAATTAAGGTTGGAAAAAACCTCCAAGATCATCTAGTCCAACTGTTCACCTATCACCAGTACTGTCCACTAAATAGTGTTCCTTAGTTATACATCTACATGTTTCTTGAACACCCCCAGGGATGGTGACTTCACCACCTCCCTGGGCTGCCCAAGCCATTGCTTGATCACTCCTTCAGAAAAGGTATTTTTCCTGATATCCAAACTGAACCTCCCCTGGCACAACTTGAGTCCATTCCCTCCAGTCCTACCATTAATTACACAGGAGAAGAGGCTAAACCCCACCTCGCCACAACCTCTTTTCAGGTAGTTGTAGAGGGCAATAAGGTCTCCTCTGAGCCTCCTCATCTCCAGACTAAACAATCCCAGACCCCTCAGTCACTCCTCATAAGACTTGTGCTCCAGGCCCCTCACCAGCTTCGTTGCCCTTCTCTGGGCATGCTGTAAGGCCTCGATGTCTTTCCTGTAGTAAAGGGCTCAAAACTGAACACAGTACTCAAGGCCTCATCAGAGCTGAGTACAGGGGGACAATCATCTTCCTGCCCTGCTGGCTACACTATTTCTGATACAAGCCAGGATGCTATTGGCCTACTTGGCCACCTGGGCACACTGCTGGCTCGTGTTCAGCTGAGCACCTAAACAACACTCCGAAGTCCTTTTCCTCTGCACAGCCTTCCAGCCACTCTGCCCCAACTCTGTAGCATTGCCTGGGGCTGTTGTGACCAAAGTGCAGGACTCAGCACTTGGTCTTGTTGAACTTTCATCTCATTGGTCTCAGCCAGCGATCCAGTCTGTTCAGATCTCTCTGTAGAACCTCCCTATGTTCAAGCAGATTGACACTTTTCCCAACTTGCTGTCATCTGCAACTTACTGAGGGTGCACTCAATCCCCCATCCAGGCCATCAGTAAAGACATCAGTAAAGACATTAAACAGGACAGGCCCCAGTCCTCCCTGGGGAATGCCACTTGTGACCAGTCACCAGCTGGATTTAACTCCATTCACCACCACTCTGTGGGCCTGATCCTCCAGCCAGTTCTTTACCCAGCAAAGAGTGTACCCGTCCAAGCTACGGGCTGCCAGCTTCCCCAGGAGAATACTGGGGTAGACAGTGACAAATGCTTTGCTTACGCTAGGGTAGACTACATCAACAGCCTTTCCCTCATCTACCAGGCTGGTCACTAGATCATCGAAGGAAATGAATTTGGTCAAGCAGGACCTGCCTTTCATGAACACATCAAGGCTGGGCCAGATCCTCTAGTTGTTCCGCGCACACTGTGTGATCTCATTCAAGATGATCTACTCCATAATCTTCTCTGGCACCCAGGTCAGGCTGACAGGCCTGTAGTTCCCTGGATCCTCCTTATGACCCATCTTGTAGATGGGAGTCACATTGGTAAGTCTCCAATTCTCTGAGACATCATCTTTCATTTATTTCAGTATCAATCATTACATTATTGTTTGAGTGCTCCTGAAAGATCACGGCACCGTGGAGGTGCATGAGACTCAATGCAGACTCCAAAAAGATGAATTTTCCTACTGTGAAAATTTTTATTTACTCAGGATTTTCTCTTCAAGTCTAATCTGCAGTCCTCAAATTGTATATGACTTCTGAAACTAAATTACATTTTACTCCTCCCTCAAACTCAAGGAATTTTATATGATTCTACACTGACATTTTATACAAGGTATTTCCATGTAAGCTATTACAGAGTTTCAATATTCTTTTTCTTTATTTATTTTCCCTTTTTTAAGGAATAAAAAGGTTTTTGGTGACTCTGAGTTTTTCATTTGAAATGAGCGGCAGAGCCACAGGGAAGCATCAGAAAATTCTTCTCACTAGCAACATTCAAAAACCTCACTGAGACTACACCTCAAAGATCTGTAGCAGTTGCAAGTACATGCTTTGCTCAGCATGACATAGATATCTCAGCTTTCAGAAAGAAACAACGCACCTTTGACAGAAAAAGCATAAAACAAAGTGAGAAAGCATTTACTACAGAAGTAAGTGCTCAGCTCCACAAAGAACTTATTCAAATAACTATATGCCAGGTGAAGCTCAGTGACCTTCAGCTAATAATATTTCATTATACTCCACCTGTCTAGCTCAAAGTCAGCAAGTTCATCTGATCTTGGTATGGTAAGTTATGGAACACAAAATTATTTGCAGATTTCAAAGTTCTTAGTAGTTGGAATTATAACCAGAATTCATACAAAACAGCATCATCCTTTTGGGGCAGTAAATCTTATAAATGTTCTGTAATACATTTGCTACCATACTATCAACATTCTCAGACGCAAGGTTTACAAAATGCATAATATCATAGTATTTTACATACTAACATATAACACAGTTAAATGTACAGGGCCAGTACCATGCTTGTTAGTAGAAGTAAAGCAAATGTAGAACACCACTTAAATCAAACAAGTGATAAAAAGTCTAACTTATTTGTAGCAGAAGCCCAGCATCCAACAACACGTCAGAACAGACAAAGACTCCAATAAAATGCCAATGTTAGATAAAACAGGTCTCTCAGAGGAGCTGAAAGAATGTCCTTCATGGAAATTTGAATAGAAAGGGCCTAGCAAATTAAAAGTGGTATTTTTTAACTAAGGAGCTCTGAAATGTGAAGTGCCCCTGCTGATTGTATGCATATAATACTGACAGCAGCGAAGGCAAAACATTAGGTAGTGTGAATCACAGTTTTAAGTACAATTATTGACATTTTGAATAATAAGCAAGTCAATCGAAACACGATTCCCTTCCAGTGTCACCACACATTAAGCACAAGGAACCACCCCACAGACAGCATTCCCATGTCTCGTTGTGAGAAAAGTGGCAGCTGGCAATCAGCATTGAAACGTTCAGGCCTTTTCTCAGTATGTGCTTGCATTCTAACACATATGATCTTTGAGATACCCTGTTTCAGGCACACGTGTTATATTTGATATCAGCTTTCTAATGGAAGAGTAAAACAAAATAAAACTTCATCTTTTTTTCTGTTATCCCCTTGACTCTGATCAAATAAGTGAAATACCACTGTAACTTGCATAGTCTACATTTAAAGAGAGGGTTTTTTTTGCAATGGAGTCTGCGAGACACAACTGAAAGAAAAAGATACCACAGTACTACAGAGCACAATAGTACACTAGGGAACAGAGCATAGAGGACATGTAATAACATTGAGTTTCTTTCCTTTGCTTATACTGCTCTAAAATTACTTGGTTCACATGATTCAGTCCACAATTAACATGATACGTCTACTTCAGGGACTCTACTTCAGGGACTCTTCAGACTAAAATTGAGGCTTGATCTGTACAGAGCAGTTATCATCCTTGACAAGATAGGAGAGAGATTATTCCCTTTATAATTCATTTTATTTAAAGTCTTTAATCTTGCAAGAATTAGAGACTTCAAACTCATCTCCACATAAGATGAACTTGCAGTCTACCCTAAATCTTATCTCTCTAGCTTGTCTGTGTTCCTGAAAAAAAAACAAGGAATAGGAAAGAAGGGGGAAGGAAAAGGAAAAAAGGAAAAAAGAAAAAAGAAAAAAGGTAAAAGGCAAAAGAAAGGTAATCAGCAGATGTTCCCTTTTCAGGCAACGCTGTGTTGCATTCGCCTGCCTGCATAGCGGAAGCAGAGCAATATCAGTGAAACACATGAAATTAGTAGGACCAGGGTCATCCATGAAGATTATGCATGAAGTTCTCAGTATAACACTGTTGTCAAGAGATAGAACAATTTATGTCAAACTGCTGCCTTTCCCAAAAACTCAAACAAATCACGAAGAAAAAACTATGGACTTGTCTCAAGCAACCCTGCTCTCAACGTACCAGCCAATGCAGCAGAGAAGACAAGGGAGTACACTGCACTGGAGTGATGCCTAAAGCGTCTCTTCCCCTAAAGAGAGAGGGTAGAGATGAGACCACCTTCCTGACCGACTGCTTCTCAGGCTGCTGCAAGTCCATATACTTCCAAGTAAAACCTTGTCAACATCCTCACACATAGGTAACAGAAATATTTGCTCTTCATGAAAGAAAATAGAGAATGAGCTCTTACAACTGCCTTTATTTTTATTTAAGCTAACTGAACATAGAAAATTGATAAAGGTTTGTTTTTTGCTCTTCTAATTAACTGCTGCAAAAAATATATGGCATCATATCACTATTTTTCTTGGAAGCATTTGAAGATATACACTGTGAATGTTAAAATTTGGGTTGACATAATTCAAGGAAGACTGTATTCTGTACAAAGACGTGTGTAAAAATGTACTGTTAAATTTTAACATGATTTGACATAAATCTTACAGAAAAAAAGTAGTGAAACTGACAGCTAAGACAGTCTTTGAACAAATCCTGACACACTCACTGTCTGAAGGTTTTTAAAGAATTACCTCCCAGTTATACTGCAAACAATAGCGGCTTGAAGTCAGGAAAGCTTTAAATCATTTTTGCATAGTCTATGCATGCACAACATGAAATGTATTCAAATGTTCTCTTTTCTGCTCTCAGGAATCACTTTCTGACAAATGCTGCTGTTCTTAAATGCTTCTAATAATGAAGACTTCATGCTTCTCTATATAATATACTTCAGTGATATTTTTGCCATTATAAGGTTTTTAATTGTACGCAACCCAAGGTTTTCTTACTGTAAATTAAGAAAGTACTTAATTCTTGTTCTGAATATGGTCATTATGTTCTCCCCTATTTTCAGAAGCTTTTCAGGTCAAATGAAAATTTCTCATTGATTATATCTTCTCTTCATAAAGCCATGCTTTTTCAAAGGTTTGCTCAAAAGCCACTTTTATTTATTTATTTATTTATTTATTTTTAAACAATAAGATGTTGCTGTCCTTGTTTTGGATAGGACAGAGTTAATTTTCTTCACAGACTTTTTATCTTGTGTTTCTTCTGAGAAAACAGTTCCTGTTTTTCTTGAAGTGTAACTTCCAAAACATTAAAAAAGGATTACCAAAACTGAATAAAAATGAAAATTTTTCTCCCTAATGACATATAGAAAGACTCACAGGATAATTCAGGCTAGAGAGGGAGCAGGTGTCTTCTTCAATCTTTTGCTCATAGCAGGGTAAGTTGTGAGGTCAGACTAGGTGGTTCAGGGCTTCTGCCAGGTGTGCCCTGAATTTCTCTGAGAATGGAGTCTGTGCTCTTTTTTTCTCCCACCCATTGCTTTCCCCTTGTTCACCAGTCCAGTTATTTCATGGAAATACCATGGAAAGCAATCAGGTTGGTCAGGTACTAATTCCTCTTGGAAAATCCATGCTGACTGTTCCCAATCACTACTGTCTCCTTCATGTAACCAGAACCAGCCTCCAAGATAACTTCAGAATTCCTTCAGAAGCTAAAGAGGAATGTCTGTACTGTAGAGTCCTCTATCATCTTTTCGGCATTTTTTAATCATGTGTGCAAACTTTGCCTTTCTCCATTCTTCAAATCATATCCTGCCACAATTTTACAGAGTTATCTTAGTTGGTAATCCCACTTCCCTTTCACTCTCTTCCTGAGTAGTTATTTCATCAGCTGTTCTTCAGTCTCTGTTTTCCATTTGACTACTTCTGCACATGGAGATTTCCTTTGTCTAAGTTCCACCCCACCTTTTACTGATTATTTTTCCATCTTTCATTGTTGTTTTGAATGTTGACCCTAGCCTCTGAAATGCTCTTAATTCTCATTTGTTTTATAGGTGGCAAATTTACCTAAAATCTCTGTAAGCAACACGTATTTCTATTTCATCACCCATTGGATTAATGACAATACTGAACAGAAAGTGCTGGATCTAAGGCCAGAGCAAAAGTTCTTACGACATAGAATTATACTCTGAATGTGAGTCACTCTGTCATTAGGCAAAAAAATCCTATCAGCTTTGTGCTCACTCTTTGTTGATCCATCTACATCAAATGCAGATTAAAATAGCATGTGAACAGTACCAAAATCCCTATTTAATCAGGATTTATGACACCTGCTTTTTCTTCTCCATCCATAAGACTACCAATGACTAGAGAACTAGAGAATTATGTGGAGAACTACATAATTCATTCATGATCTGTGCATTTCTACCACACAGCTTATTTTTTCAGCTCTCTTTTTAAATTTTTGGAACTCAAAATGCTCTAAGTTAGGCCATTCATCAGAAAGCTGGAAGCATTCTCTGTCATTATTATAACACATAACAGATCACATTGATCCCATCCATTTCTTCTACAGTAGCAGCCTTAACACAAAGATTTTTGGGCTGCTCAGGTGATGCACTGGAAGATAGAAGAAAGGAACTGAGGCATTTTGTTTGTACACATCATTAGAGAACTTAGATTGCCTGAATTTTCACATGTTTGTTCTGAAACATGCTCAGTGGGCTTCTGTTGCAATAGTAGGTAACTGAACAACATTTTTGAAAGAGGGGTGGCAGTGCAATGTCCCATGACAGGCAGCCAAATGGAAATAGAATAATTAGTTCTGAATAACTTGTCCATAACACTCCCATTTTGCATTGCTATATTTTAGTATCTTTAATACAATACATTTAATATTCAAAAAAACACCACTGAGTTTATTATTTGATTACATTTTTCAATAAAAATAATAAAAAAAAAACATAATTCAACCACTTTTTTTTTTTTTTTAATTAACTGGATTTTCGTGTTCAAATGCCTTATTTTCTTATTCTTCAGCTAAGATTCACACTGACATCAGAAGAATGTTTGTTTCCCCCAGGTGAATTCTAAGTAAAAAATTCTACACTGTTGCCACTGATTTTTAATCTGCATTGAGTAAAATTTTATGAAAACACAGCAAGGTATACAAAATGAGTATCATCTCTGTGTTCTTAATTTCTCCTTCTACTTAAAGGTTTTTAATAGATAGTATTTAGAATATATTTCAGGTGACAGATATTTCTGATCTAGTACAAGAAGCTTTTTATTATATTAGAGCATTTTGACATAACTATTTTTTCCTCCCTGAAGCTTGATTGAAATTTTTATACCACATTTTACGTACCCAGTAGACTGTAACAATCTGAATTTCTTTAATATCCCATCCCAGAAATGCATATTTAAATAATTCCTATAAAAATATAGTGTTTTATAATTGAAAACCTCAACTCTGTTTCTGGCAAAGTTCATACTTCTGTAATAACGCTAAGCACTGTGAGATCATTGTCAGGCTTACCAAAACAAATAAAGTGTTATAGGTCGCATACATGCATTTCTGGCATCTACATCAGAGAAATAGACAGTCTTGGCCTACGTAACCAAACATACTCCTGAGGTAAGAAATAGTCTACAGTAAAAAAAAAAATAAAAAAAATTGAAAGTTAAAAAAAAGAAACAACCCTAGAAACATCTTCCAAAAATATTTTCTAGATTCTCACATACATACAAAATAAAAGGATATTGACATACCCATCTTAACTTTATAAATCCTACAGGGAAACACAAAGCTCTTTGTGGCCCTCCATGGGCACATAGGATCTGAACCTGAAGGCTGACAGCACAGAAGAGCAGGTGGAAATACTTAAACTGATCTTGGCTGACTTCTTTGATTTACTATCCACTCTGAACAAGTTCTATGTTCAGAGCATATGCAACCAGCATAGCAAAGCAATTTTACCAGGCACATTACTGCTTTGCCACTTGGCAAACAAGGACATTTCAATGGCAAGAATGAAGAAAACTGCATCAGTTCAGCTTCTGTTTAAAGACAGTCTCCTCAGAGAAGCAAAAATTGCACATGCAAAACATAGATAAGAAAGCTACTTTATTTCTGATGGTATTCATCTAAATTTAGGATTAAGACTGGGAAGAAGCTGTGCTAATTCTGACTGTAGCAAATGTTGTGAAAAGCAAGCACTACAAATTGATTGAATTTTTCTAACTCAATTCCACTGATTATTTCAAAATCTTTCTAAGTTGCTGGGTTTAATATTTTGGTTTTTATCATTGTATGGACCTCAAATTTTCATCCTGTAAATCTCATTGTTTTTTAGGTTTCTCTTCCATGCTCTCTTGTTTCTTAAAGCATGCTTGCTTGAATGAGCAGAATGAAAGATGATGCTCACCTTATACAGTACGCTGTGGTATCACAGAAGGACACAAAGTAAGAATTTGAAGAGGAATTGTTGTGACAGCCCAGTTGCCCCACTGCTAATAAATCCTCTCATCAAAACTAATTAGTTTTGGCAAAGTACTGTACTGGTAAAATACCATTTATTGCTTCCAAGTGCAATAGCTCATAACTCTTCAATACTGTACACCATTTTCTGAAATATTTACATCCTTAGATTATAATTTTCTAGTTCTAACTAAACCAAAATATTATTTTGCTTTACTGGTATCTACCCACTCATACTACTATTTAAAACACAAGCACTTATCAAATATACTCAAAATTACAAGAATCAGTAGTAGCATGAAAAAGTTCTGCAATTCCTTACTGCTAAATAAACAAAAACCACCTTCTTTTTTGTGACTTAAACCTTACTCCTAAAAAACAATACCTCAACAGATCCAGACAATATTATCTTCTTTGCAAATTTTTATAAATGAATTCTTTAAGCAGCTATTTCATTTTAGATGGAATTACAACAATAATTTGCCATTTTCTACACATAGTTGTTTGAGGTGAATAAAGGTATTACACAATTTTAGTTTCAAACATTTGAAGTAAATTTGAAATTTTCTTAAGAACTTGATTTCCTTGGATTAGTTTTAGAGTTAATGAAAGTCACAATTCAATAAGATATAGTCTTTGAAACTTGAATCATTGTTCCATCAGCTTGTTAGAGTGTAAAACCTAACTCGTGCTCAAAATATTACTGTCTTTCAAAATCATCTCAAATTGGCACAAAAATCTGAAGAATCCCAAATAAATAATCAGTTTTGAAAGCAGTTACAACTGATCATCTTGTTCATTTAAAGTAATACAGTCTACATACATTAAACCTATTGCAATTTATAGAAGGCTGTGTTAAAAATATTGAAAAGACATTCACATTAGGCAAAATTAACGTTCCTAAATAAATAATGTTTTTTGCCAATTCCTTGAGTAGACATGATTCTTTCCCTGTTTACTTTATTGGTTTTCCTGAATTGTGGCTTTAACCAGTGATTCAGATAAGAATTGACAAATGCAATAGCATGTGTTTTATGAGAATGAAAAACTGCATCTGGGTCATATTTCTGGTGCAAGGAAAAAAAAAAGACTATTGATGAGAAAGACATCATCAAGATTATGTGAAATCATAGGGAAAAAAAATGTCTGCATACAAATAGTATCCAAGCTCAAAATTTAGTTTTGTTATGACCGAATCACAGCTAAACAAGCAGACTGTTTCCCTGCATTCTGTTTTATTGGCAGTATTTCCAAAATAACCAATATCCCAATGCAATATTAGAAACTAAATGAATTTTCACATGTTCAAAGTAAGCAGAGAAAGAAAAATGGTCAAATTAGAACAAAAATCACTGCAGAAAAACTGTCTAGAAAGACATTTCTAGTACAATCATTATGAGATTATTGGAGTATACAGCTATTCTGATGACAGAAAGTCTTGCCCTGAGGCCTGTAAAACTCTACAGCATTGTTTTAAGCATCTGACAAATGGTCTGGCCTGAAGCAGCTGAAAATATAAAAAAAATGATTGTCCCATGATTGTGATCTTCTGTCTTCTATTTATGAAGGCCTATCCTAAATAAAAGGCTCTCTATAAAGAGTGACTGAAAAAAAAAAAAAAAAAAAAAAAAAAAAGACTACAGAGTGATGTCTGAGTCCATAGACAATCCAAATACTTTAATAACCTCTTATTCTAACTACTAGAAGTGTCAAGCTATGTATGTATAGATAACAGTTTTTTTGAAATTCTAAGAGAAAAGTAAGGCAATCATGATGTAGACCAACTCTCTTTTATTTCAAAATGATATATGATAGCAATGATGTTACGCCCAAGAACATTCAGGGTGAAAATATATATTTTTGAAGACCTCTTCTCTCTGGAACTTTATTCCTTGATGTTAGAGCATTTTTATTCAGAGATCTGTTCAGTTTTAAAGCTGATTAATAACTACTAAGTTATTTTGTGGATAGATTTTTAGCAGTAAATATAGGTCTGGAAAAGCAGTTTCTCACGTCATGATGTCTGAAAATCTCCCCCAGGAGCCTCCTTTTCAGGACTGGGGCCCTTTCCTCCACTTACCTAATATCATTAGAAATAATTTGCCAAATTGAAAAGGGAGAAGCAATGAAATAAATGGGACTGAAAGAAGCACAGCATTAATGTTACAGTACATATTAAAATCTGAAATTCAAATTACTAAACAAAACTACCATTTAAAAGCCTGGAAAAAGAATCCCACTCAATCATGCTAACTAGCCAAGAAAAGCTCATCTCAGTATTTATATTCCAACTCTCACAGTTGTCTTCAGACATACCTGTTCTAAGAGCCACCTACTGTTGCTTTATAAAAACTTGATGAATACAAATTCTACTGATTTTCAAAAGCTAGATTATTCTGAGGCCCCAAAGTCAGATATTGAAAGCACTGAACCATAAGAGAAGAACTGAAAACTATTATGATAGACTATTGATTAGTTTGGTTTTCTGTGCTGATCTATACAACTGACCGAATTTTCTTGATGTTTTCACAGAATTTTCACAGAATCACAGAACTGTAGGGGTTGGAAGAGACCTCTACAGATCATCTAGTCCAACCCCCCTGCCAAAGCAGGCTCCCTACAGCAGGTTGCACAGGTAGGCATTCAGGTGGGTCTTGAATGTCTACAGAAAAGGAGACTTTTTTCATTAAAAAAACAAAACAAAACAAAACAAAAGAAATAATAAATAAGGTTTTTCATAATTATTTTCAAAGACTTATTATGCTTGGTTTCAAAATAGTGTTTCTTCCTTCAAAGCTATGACTCATAAATTCCAAAAGAGTGATGCTTAAACTACTTGGATACCCCTTTCTAATTCCATCATTTAAAAAGAGATCATTCAAAACTTACAATAATAGTACAGAATTCAGGAAAATCTGAATTAATACAAAGGTCTTCAAATAGCTGTATTTTTTGTAATAATGGAATGCAATTGAAAATAAACAATTAGTTTTCTAAGGTAACTTAATACTGCATACATACGTGTCTGCCCTTTTGTGAAAACATATGAGAGCCTGAAAATAAATAGCAAAGCAAATATTTTTAACCAAGGGAATCTACTCCAAAACCCACAAGTTTAGTATAGGTTTTCTGAAAAATATCCGAAAGGGAACAAGAAGGAGCAGTGGTCCCAAAATACATCAATTATTGAAGCTGAGAAGACAGCTCATAAAGATACTTCTTGGAAGAAAAGCAGAAACTTACAGAAATACAGTTGCATTAAGGATAATGACAGCATGACTCGGTTTAAAGTATGTAAAGGCATTGAAAATAAAACAGCAGATAACATGACACTATCTCTTAAGTCTATTAGCCAAATACAAACTCATACAAATTTAATAATAAGTAATTCCCATTCAACTCACAAATAAGTTCATAAAAATTGGTACCCAAAACATCCTTTCAGACTGCTGAGAATTTCAGAATGCTTTCCATATACTTTGCATATAGACTGCATAGTTTTGTCCAGATCGTATTGTGCGATATTTTATGAAAATCATACTAACTTTATGATAGATAAAATCTGTTCTTTTATTAACCAACTGTCCAGTTATCCTACTGTAAAAAGATATCATTCATTATTGACAAATCTATGTTAAACATTACTCTTTCTTGTATGCCTCCCAGATTGTTTATCTTTCCCTGGAATTAGTGTTAAGATAACTTATAATTCTACATCTCTTCTTTTTGCACTCAATTCTTACCATATTATCTATTCTAAAACTAAGACAAACTCAGTTGGTTCAGTAAGTAACCTGGAATAAGTTTAATCACATTTTCACAACATAAAAATGAATAATTACTAAGAAAAGTGATCTATGTCACCTGAGATCTTATACCTTAGCCATTGGTGTTAACTGATGCCACCTATTACTGATAAAGAAAAATGCTGAAGGAATCAACAGAAACAGAAAAACCTCTGATGACAGGTTTTCTTCTTCTCACTACTTTCTTCTTACTACTAAAAATACTTGTTCAAATAACTACCAATTCTTCTAACTCCTTAGATTTACCCTCCTTAAAATCTTATAAACAATCTGAGCTCACTGAAATCTGCTTCCAGAAAGTAAATTATTTTAATTTTCCTGTTTCCCTTCTACTCCTGAACCCTATCATTTCATGAACAGCATCATCAAAGTTGCATGTTCTTTCTCAGTTACTTTCCATTAGTTAGGTTCAAACCTACAAGAACTTTACATTCTGCTTTGCCATATATATAAAAAATTGGTCATTGTCACTGATTCAATACAGCACTCTACTGGTCAGAATTTTTCTGTATTACATTCTATGTAGAAACGTCAAGAATCTGTAGTCATGTATCACAAAAAGAGTGCCTTAACACAAACTGCTTTCACAAACTCTTGAACTCCTGATTTTCTTGGCTTGCTGGTCTATGAAAGAATCTTCTAATGGCACTGCTCATTCAAAGACTTTTAGATTCCTTCAGTCCCTCTAAAATCAGGGATTTTGAATGCAAAAATAAAGTATTTTGAATACATTAGTGAATGAGTTAGAAGTTGTTTACAGGGATACTGGCAACCTGCACGTCACAAGTCAGCATACGAGAATTCTAAGTTTTCTTTTAGTATAATAGAAAACATTCACATTCTTCACTCAAATAATCACAAAGCATATAGATAAAATCAACCTTTAGAGTGCTTGTTTAGCAGCCTGAAGTCGTAGTCTGTTTTTTTATAATCATCAACAGAATAGTTTGGGTTGGAAGGAATCTTAAATATCATCTAGATCCAACCCCTATGCCTCAGGTAAAGACACCTCCCACTAGATAAGGCTGCTCAAAGCCCCATTCAACCTGGCCTTCTCATCTCCAAGCTAAAAAAAGCCCAGTTCCCTCAAACTTTCTTCATAGGAGAGGTGCTCCAGCCCTCTAATCATCCTCATGGCCTCTTCTGGACTTGCTCAAAAAGGTCCATGTCCATTAAGCCTGTTTTTAATAGAAATGAGCAGTTGAGTCAAGTACTAATTATATTTTAAAAAAGAAGCTGAGGTCAAGTAAGACAAAGGGTTGTTCAGGCTTACAGGAAAAGCAAGTGGCTTTTTTTTNAAAAAAAAAACTGAAAAAATAAAAAAATTTGTCTCTGCTTTCCCTCCAAAAGTATTTCCATTGAGTGCATGTGCTATGTAAAGATTTAACAGCACTAACAGAAATGTAATATACTGGAGCCATCTGTTCTCATTCAGTATCACACATTACTGCACTTTTGATAGTCCTGTTGTTGTAACACAGCCGAAACCAGTTGAATTCATAAGGTAGCCATTATCTAGCACAAATACTTTCCACCCCAACATTTATTTTTACACTAAGAATAGCAAACATTTTGAAAATAGGATGACAACGCAATTCCACACCATGCTCAGGTTTGGGGGCTGCAGTTCGTTCTGCTTCTGGTCAGGCAGAAAAAGCAGCTCTTACAACAGAGGTTAAACACTATCCATGCAATGGCAACTTGGTGTTGCATTCTGCAAATTTCTCAGGATGCAAGATCATTTTTATTATCACACTGCAGTTTGAAAGAAGAGAAACTGCTTACTTTCTTCTGAACACTTGCAAAACAGACTAGGTTTTTTCAACCATGCATTACATTTTATTTCCTGGAAGCAAGGGGATTTCTTTAATATGAGAGCCAGGAGCTTCTACTAACCATGTATTTGTATATTTCCAAGTGCTCCAAGGTGGACACGCGACCTGCTCACTTACAGACTTTGCTTCTCCTTCACTGCTGTTAAATGAATCAGCATTGGAAGATGTGATAGAGCTGGAGTCGTGGATCATAATGTAAAAGAAACACCCAGATTCATGAAGAATACATCTTTCATATAAGCTCTGGACGTTGATCACGTTTACAGCAAGTCAATCTTGCTACGATACAGATATGTGGAAAGAGGCATGTGTCTAATAAGCTAAATAACATAGGTGTAAGGTTTGTCATTAATCAGATATAAAATAATGAGTACAGTTATAAACAATTGGCATGTCCAACGACAGAATGAAACTGAATCTATCACACAGAGCTGACACTGAAAATTGTGAAAAACCACCATTCATTAGTTTCAAAACATTTTTGTCCCTGTCCTAAAAAAAATACAAAACCTTTCTAAAAGTACAGCGGTTCTTATGTAATAACAGAGCAAATGTAAATAATGACAGATATTTTCATTTCTTTATAATATAATGTACTAATTTATTTTTCAAACTTCATAACTAAACTTCTCAGTGACACACATATGAAATATTTTCATTTAAGATTGAAAAGTAAAATCACTGTTCAACGTACAAGGGTTGATCCAAAATAACGCCTCCTGTTTTATTATGTTGAGCCACAAAGTCNAAAAAAAAAACCAAACCAAAAAACAGAAACCTTCCTTTAACTTCAGTGGAAGCAATAATTCTTGAAAAGTAAGGAGAAAAGAATCCCAACACTGCACTAGTTTTCTGTGTTTCTGATAGTAAACAAACAGAAACTGTTCTTCAATATTCGTTTTTCTTATTTTTAAATTAGATTTGATAGCAATTATTAATATTGACAATATTAACTTCATGAATCAAAAACAGCAACTGAAGCATGTATCTAGAAATAAACACATTGCAGAAATCTAGAGTTCACTGATGATGTAAAAATAATAATAATAAACTATATAATTTTAAATGAACGAGAAAATAAGGAAAGTCAAGGAAAAAATCCAGTGCTTGGTGTTAGTACTGCAAATTCATGTTTCTTTAAAAGTCTTCTTAACCTGGAGTGTAAAGCCCAAGAATTTTACTGCTTGGAACTTTTACAGAAAGCATCAGCAATGAGAGAGAGATTACAATGACTTTTATTGCAAATAAGGACTGGAGTGGTTCTGTAAACCTGATCGATTTTTTCTTGGTTGCATTGATTACATTTGAAAAATCTTTACTGCAAATAACTCAGTTTATTTAGCTGGAGGAAAAGTAAAGCACAAGAAGAATAATATATAGTTTGGATTAATCATTTAGCCTGGGGAGACTACTGGGATCTATGGGGCTACTTGAGTTTACTGGAAAATACTCATGTTCACAAAGAAGTTTTCCAACACAATCACAAATCAAAGTAAAAGATGTCAGATTTGCTATTAGTGATGAAGCTGCAAGAAACAACGTATGATAGGGAATCTGAATATTTGGTGAAATTTCAATTTTAGTATCTGCAGTTTGAACTGAAAAAGTGGAAAACTTAACAGGTAGTTATTTAACCTATACCGCATGATATTATTGATCCTTATTCCTTTTTTGTTTCATATCTGTACTGAATACAGAATTTGTATGGGGACAGAATATTTAGCAGGGTCTGTTACGATAGGACAAGGGGGAATTTGTTCAAAATAAAGGAGGGAAGATTTAGACTGGATATAAGAGCAAAGGTGTTTTGTTTTTTTACCATAAGGGTCATGAAAGCGGTGGAACAGGTTGCCCAGGGTTGTAGATGCCTCATCCCTGGAGACAACCAAGGTCAGGTTGGAGAGAGCTCTGAGCAACCTGATCTAGTTGTGTCTCTTTTCACTGTAGGGGAGTTGGACTCATGATCTTTAAGGGTCCCTTTCCAACTAAAACAATTCTATCATTCTATGAACTTCATAGCTTTTTTCTGTCTGCGCCCTCTCACATGTTCTTCCAGCTTTGATCTCATAACTCACAGTGGCCTTCAGTGGTGTTTCAACCAAGCAAAGGGTGCATTAGAAAAATGAAGAGGCACACACTCTCACAATCCACCAGATTGCTCTGGAAGTAAAGAAGAATATATAAAAGAGAACACTTGTAGGAAAAAAAAAAAGCATAAAAATTATTTGCTTTTGCCCAAAATATAAATAATGCAGCTTAGAAGGACCTCACATTGTTATTTTAGGAACCTATAAATATTTGACATTCCATGTGGGTTAGTTACGTACTGAGAAATTCACTTCTCTGCTTTTCAGATGCACTCAGCCCTTTCGTACTACTTGAAAAACTGACATCCACGCCTTTTCATGTTCCCTTTCCACCAACATCTATTCTTCACGAACAACAGGTTTTCGTGCAAAATACAAATTTGTGCCCATCATGTGCAAGGTCATTTAGAAAGAGCGTGATCGTAGACTGAAGGGCTTTTTTATCCCTCACTTCTCCCAGTACTTCTCACTCTCATCATTCTGACATTTTACTGTCTGTTTACAGACATCTGGGAGTCAAACACGCACCAGAAAAACAAGAATGCCATGTAAATTTTAACCTCTTTTCAAAATCATAATAGCCAGTTTTGTACAGAAGAACATTTCCATCACAGCGTATTTGGTAAATATGCTCTCAAACACTAATATGTAACAAGGCAAAGCTAATAATGCTGTCATGTTTACTCATTCATAAATCAATATTAAAGCAAGCAGTACTAACTCCTTTGCTGCAGATGAGATTCCTGTGATTGAATTCAGTAATAAAGCTCCCACAGACTACAGGGACGTGGGATAAGTCTGCACGCACTGATGACAGATTCCAGCACTGAATTTTCCTGTTTCTCCTCTCTATAGCAGAAGGAAACTGTTTCCTGTCACTGCTGGCAGTATAAGGGATAAGCACTGGTTACACATAGACAGTGCATATAACAAATATGGTTATTTTATGATATTTGTTATATATATATTATATATATATATTATATATATTTGTTATATTGATATACCTGAAAACATACATTTGTATTCGAAAAAGACTCAACACAAATCCAGTAGGTTTCTAACGCAGCTTTATCACTCCCCATAGAGAAAACTATGTAACAACGTCTGAATATGTGTATTTTTAGCATGAAAACTTCTAATAATATGAACATTGCCTGAATTTTAAGTAGTTCAATGTTGCATATATTCTCTCCTGTTTTTTCTACTCTTGCACCAAAAAGCGCACTTAAACATTTCTACTAAGGAACAGTTGACTAGCTGTATAGTTAAATGATACAGAGGTCATGCTTTCCTTATTTGAAGAAAAGGAACCAAGTCCTTATAGTGACAATACACAGCAGACCATCAAAGACATCATTTAAGGTGATTAAAAAACAAAACAAACAAAAAAAACAGTGAAAGGCAAGAATAAAGTAAGCACCATTCAAGCAAGCACAAACTATATAAAAGACATGACAAAACGAGCTTGTAGAACCAACAGAATGTCCCCGATTTGTAAAAACTTTGAAGAACTCATTGAAGAATCAGGGTATGTGACTGCATGTGTAATACAGCTGTATGCTTCATAGGTGTAAGAAAAATAAAGAAAATAAATAGATTCCACTATCTATGGTGAATGCAACCAAGTTTAATTCAAAAGAGTAAGAAGAGGATAAAAAGAATCCTCAATCATTTTAATAAGAGTCTGTGTGGTTCTGAGATTGCCAGCAAGTCAAATGATTTCTTACAGGATTGGATTATATTGGCTTCAGGTAGCATTAATAATTAAATTCAGGTCATCCAATTAAGGAGGGGAAAACAATGAAACACAGAAGGTCAAACAGATTCAAATAAAGTACTTGCTGAACTTCCTGAATGAACTGCAAATCAATGAAAAATAAAGAAATCACTATTGTCTTATATTTTTCCAACTGAAAATGGTGAAAACAGCCCAACTTACTAGAAACAAAAAACTTAATTATAAAGATAATTAGAGTGGAATTTCATATAAAACTTCCACTTTTATTAAAGCTAATGAAACACATTAATGAAAACACATGGAAACATTAATGAAACACATGGATGACATAGAAAAACAGAGTCCCTAATCTCTTAACAGGAGCCTGATGGTAGCTGTGATGCTCTCCATATGGTAGCAGCCAAAGAGCTGCAGCTTTTCTCCTCCCCCACCTCCCAAAATGCTCCTGAGGGTGAAAATAAAAGAAGATCACTTCCTCTTCTCCTTCCTTAAAAACAAAGCCACTGGGAGCAGTAATTTTTGCATTTAGCCTACCAATTCAGCAGGAACTGGAATGAAACCAATCACCCATTCCACATGACAATTGCACTACTATCAGAGAGCAATGATTTTCAGTCACTACTAACTTGGCTTGAATCTGTACTACCAGCCCAAAGGTCAAAAGCTTTCTAACCAATTATCAATCTCCTGGTCCATCCAGCCCCTTCTATTGTCTTGATTTCCTTTGCAAGATTAATGCTGTTGCCATAGCTTAATCAAATAAGCCTCTGGATCTGACATTTACTTCAACGTTGCAGATGCTTCTTCAGAGAGATGAGGCAAGAAAACTATAATAAAATAACTTCTATAAATATCGCTTAAAATTAAATACTGACTGTGCAGGACATTGAGTTGTGTCTCGTGGTCTCTTAAACATTGAATTCACTTAAATCTGAATTTTCAGAAAGAAATTCATCTGGTTTCAAAAATCCAGAGTCCCAGTAACTGTAATACATGTAAGGAATTCATAGCTAGCCTTCTGAAAATCACCTTCTGGACTCCAGACTGTTTGCTGTTAATCTCCCTCCCCCATAAAGATGACATCTAATAAAAGGAAAAGGATTGTAGGATTTATCTAGTGTGAAAAGATAGACCAGTTGTGACACTAACCAGCAGCTTCTTGCTATCTCCAGATCCAAAATATCGTAGTTTATTTTGATGGTCTTTGTTCCCCTTCATATCACATATACGCCTCATAACAAATAAGAAGTTCATTTAAATATTCTACTTCAAGAGAATTTTAAGATGATTTCTAAAAATATCTAGCTTATTTCTCAAAATAAATTATCATGGCCTTAAAATATATTCAAATGTTCTGCTTTTGCGTGAACTCAAAGAACACTTGTTCTGAATGCATTTTTCAGGAACAACAGGGAACTGATGAAGAATCCACTGTACATAAATTCCTCTGTGAAATGACACCATATGTCTACTTGATTAATGGCCGTGGGAACATAATTTATCTAAGTGGAAAAATAAACAGGTATTTCCCAACTCTATCACCATTCCCTTGATGCACACCTACTCATATACACTCATAAGTGCATATATCCAGATTATGTCTATAGATCAACTGCTGGTTTTTNGTCTACTAAATAACACTTTCAAACCATCACCTTTCTTTGAAAACAAAAACAGAACAAAACAACAACAACAAAACCAATCATCTCAGCAAACAGCTACTCTATTTCTATTTCCTTCTGTTGTGGGAAATGTTGAGTATTCTTTTAATGGTAGGAATTCATTTAAAATTGGTTTTAAGACTGATTTCTCTCCTTCTAAAGGTAGACACCACTGTTAATTGAGAGAAGCTTTTTAAGAAGTTGACACCCTTTATCCCTGAACAAAGATTACTTGCACAGTAAGTTGTAATCCTCGGCTTTGCAATATTGCTTTACGAGGTTAAGAAGATGAATGTTCATCGCTTCTAATCCTTACCATGATTTACGAGGCTCTGGGTATCCTTTCCCCAGAGCATCTACAACTGAGTGGTTGTTCTGCCTGCTGCTTAAATTACAGAGACATCTGCAAAGTAAATTATGGATTGTTGTCCCACAACCAAGCTGCCTCTTCATCCCTTTGTAGTATTTCTTTGATAACAAGAAAGGTTGCTGTTGCGGGTTTTTTTTCTTATCAGTTTTGTTTTGCTAGACAGGGAGATATTAAGATGACCTGGATTACCGCCTGCCATGCATACTTTCAAGCAATATGTTTAGCTGCAAAAACCCGCAGTGAAAAGGAAGAAAGGGAGTAGGCTTGTGAGGGACAGAACAGACGGCTAAATAATGCTCACTTTGTGCACTGAGCTCTTCAAGGTTCACAAATCTATGGATTATTTTCCTTAGCAGAAAATTTATGTAGCTAAAAAATATATGTGCACTTAAATTCATTCTGAATTGGGCAAATATATAACTTTCTGTTTCTCTAATATCTCTCTATTACATATTCATTAATATACTGATTTCTCCATCTTTACTTATATGCATATATATACGACTACCACAAACATATAAAACCTACATAGGTTTACCTAGCCCATACAAGAACCTGCACTCCTCACAAACATATAAAACCTATATAGGTTTACCTAGCCCATACAAGAACCTGCACTCCTGTGGGGTAGAGATGTACATTTGAGTACTTAAAAAAGCAGTGCAATTTGTGGAGCTTACACCATAGCACTGAGAATTAGGTACTTAACCTATTCCACATTTTACCAGGTTTTTAACTGTGTCTAATCTCCCAATCTTTCATTTAAAAAATAAAGCATGCAGTGTTTCACCTGTCTGTGTTCTCTGTGTTTTCAGAAAGTATTCTACTAAGCACAGATCTCATCAAGTTTCAGATGAAATTTAATATAATCATTTCTCATTACTTGCTATTATCAGTTTTATTATGGTTTCATACTGTCTAGCTGAATGCCCTTAAACAATGAACAGTTTTGACTACAATCCAGGTTTCAAAAAACCCAAACATTTTAAAGGAAAATTGCATGGCAGTGTATCATCCAAAAGCCATGTTACAAAGCAGAAAGCGTCCCTTCAAATCCAATACTCCTTTGGAACAATTTCAGTGAACCTAGTCAAGATAACAAGTGCTAATAGTGTTAACATTCCAGAAGCTCTTTTTACATATCTGGAAGAGTCACTGAGATATAGTATCTGCTTCCAAAATCCTTTCCATTACCCTCAGAAGCATACAGCTTGAAAAGAATAGATAAATAAATGAAAACTGTGGTATCTTTGTATCTAAAGTTGTCATTACCATTTTATGGCATTAATAAATCTCTAATTTTTAAGTGTTTGCATAAAATATATCACTTTATTACCAAAATGAAGTCACAGGTAAAATAGAACTTTAGCATCAACAACACAACTTCATAGGGTAGCTTAAAAGTGCAGCTTAAAAGTAATCAATGATTACTTAGTATGCTATTCAGGAAGAAAAATTTCTTACTATAAAGAAAAATATCAACACATTTTTTTAAAAAAAGCACAGTATATAGTGGCTTTGCTTTTGTATTCCACTGAAATTAAACACAGACAAACCTCAAACTACTCTACAGCTGTTTGCCTTTTCTATGCAACTTCGGCAGAGGACAATCAGTATTCAGGTCCTCCTCACTCCATATCTGCCTGCACATTAAGTGTCATAAGCCAGCATTCAACAGAGCTGTAATACACAAACTATTACTGAATTTAATCATTTCATGTCACGTCTACTTTCTTCTCTAGCATACACTGCTTCATAGACCGAAAAGCTAAACAACTTTGCTGTCTTCCAGAGACTGTGCTTCAAACTCATTAGGCTCTCAGTTCAACATACATTACAATAAACTTCATTAAAATATAGAAAGGATGCCAGCCTCTAACTGCTTTTTTTTCTTTTTTTTCTTTTCCTTTCTCTTTTTTTTTTTCTTTTTTTTAGGTAAATATGGACAAAATATCCCCAGTGTTTCATCCTCACCAAGATTAGATTATTGCCAAGAGTATAGCAGTTTATAGTATATATAGTTTATAGTAGATTTCATAAGCAACAACCAAAGTAGACGACACGTTAATAAACATGAGGAAACCTATGACATTGGGTTTTTTTCACCAAAATGAGATAAACACCATTTGACGAAAAGAAAATCCTTCAATTACAAGAAAAAAGCATTATAAAAGTAAAGCTCAAAGACAAAATATATTTCTGTCCTTTAAGAGGTGCAGTACAGACTATAAAAGTACTTCTGCTTTCTCCAATCTGCATGTAAATTGAAATAGCCTGAGAAGGGTAACATACAGGACTGGCATTTGTAAATAGTCTATTGCTTAGTAGTACTGCAAACCTCGGATTGTATCAAATATTTTTGTGGAGAGATATATTGAAGATAAAAGGTACTGGGATTTCTCCATCTGTTTCCTAGGCCTGAAACAAATTTGTATTTAGTACATAAATAACATATAAACATAAATAATAAAAAAAAAACCTACAAAAAGAAAACTAAATTCATTACATTTAACAGGGTGAGTTGACAATTGTTATGACCAGTCTTTCGAAGATAAAGGAGAAATCTACAGCATTTAAAAACCCTACCTGTGAATAAGATGCCACATCTTCCAAGATACTACAGAAGTGAAATTCAGACCTTCGGTGGTCTCATTCACTGCAGTCCTCAGCTGACTGGATTACTACAATCTGCAAAACGTACAGAAATTAAATTGTCATTTTAAATAGTTTTTTCTCATGAATATTAAAAAAANGTACAAGGGTTGATCCAAAATAACGCCTCCTGTTTTATTATGTTGAGCCACAAAGTCAGAGTCAGATGATGGTGGTGTGGCAGTAGAGGTTGAACCTTCTTTTCAATATCCCATTACGTTTTGTTGCCATGCGATAAATGGCAGCAGTGGAGCAGTCTGATAAAATGGTGTCTGATATGGAAGTGAATATGAAGCAAAGATCTGTAATTGAATTCCTCCATGACGAAAATATTGCATCTATTGATATTCATTAATGCTTGTTGAATGCTTATGGGGACCAAACAGTGGATGGGAGACCACTGAGGATATGAATGTTGTTTTGGCACTGGTGACTGCATTACCTTCAGAGTGACCTATGTATTTCGTTGTCAGTTACATCTTAGAACTAAGTTAAATTATTTTTCCTGTCATCTCAGGAGAGAGAACTGTTCTGGTACTTCTATGCGAAGCTCATTACAACATTAATAGTGTTTGATTCTGCTATTACGCGCACAGCTTCTTTGGCTACAACTGGTCCTGGGGGAGCTAGGACTTGATATTGTTTTGTACACCTTTCAACAGTAGGCACTCCAACTTAAATTTTATGTGGTTGCTGTGAGCAAGTACAGTTTCAAAGAGAGTAGCATATTTTGTTAAGATTATTTATGAAGTTACTTTTGGAGATGCTATTAAAAAAAAATCACTAGAAACAAGTAGGTGATTTTCTGGCATTACTATCTGGATATTGTTTGTAGTGTTTCTTAGTAATAATACTATCATGCTACTTCAAGTTGAAAGTTCAGTACACAGTTGGAACAGTTTCTGGACTATATGCGATTTCTCAAAATGATGCTGTAATTAACACTAACTAGCTACAGGATCTCAAAGGATTTAGCTTACTGCCTATCTGGAGAGGCTCAGAAGCAGCAGTTTTTTTAACATCATAAAAGTTAAGTATGAATAAACCACTGTGATCACCAAGCACAGCAGGAAACCAACTGCAGACAGTATAAATAGCTAATGATTGTGATTGGTAAGTTTTAAAATAAAATCTTTTCTGCTAAAAGAATTGTGAAATCATGAATATAAGAAAGGGCATCTCAAACAACGTAAAATTTTGACAACAAACAAACATTGACAATTCAATAGTCTTAACATTCAATTATTTAAAAGAACAAAATGCGTAACTGACTTCCATAGCTTGAAATCCCACATTCATAATCAAATCAACTTTACATAATGATAAAAATTCTGTGCAGTTATTTGTACAAGATGATTGGATTTGGAAGCCATAGAGCAGTGGAATGAAGTAGAATAGGACAAATATTCTCTGGAGGACCTGAAAAAGTAGTCAAAGTCCATCCAACTGTGATGCCAAAAGCCACAACTCCACAATTGTAGCAGAGAGGGAATAGGTGCAGACCTAAACACAATCCAATATTCCTTTTATCTGCCTTTCTTTTCAAACTGTATTATAAATAATACGGCAATTAATGGCTTTCTACTGATCTTCTGTATAAGGTTAAATTTGCTGTTGACGGCTATTTCATATTGAAACATTTAACAAAGATAAATGGAAAATCCTACCAGCTTGCAATTCCATTTCACCAAAAAAGTACGTGAATTTTCTACAATGCAGAAAAGTTATTTTTCATTCTTCTCCTTCTTGAAAATGAAGTAGTGAAGTAGTATTATACATATGACAGACTATCATTTATACAGACATAGACATAACTAAGCAGCCAGAAACTCTGTTCAATAATATAGCTTTGTTCAGAATTTTACAGAATTTTATTAACCTCAACTATAACAGATCCTACTACTTCCTTGTAAATTTACCATTTTAATCCAGTTAATTGATCTTTATCTTTCACCTGAATTAATAAGCTTTATACTTTTTTTTACATGTAACACTTAACATGTAAAAGCACCCAAATCTTGGGGAAAAGTTAAAAATGTTTTTCTATTCCTGCCTATAAAACAATTTTCCCAGAGAATGAGATTAAAATATGGAAAAAAGATATAACAATAGCACATCACCTTGTTATTGTCAACTCAAGGGCACACCTGGAGATTCAGATGGCTGGGAAAAAGTCCACAGCTGTGGTAAGTGCTGTGTCCTATTAGAATTTCATGACAAGCATAGCAGTAGTTTTACATATGAATATACCCTCTGCAGAGCATGAAAACTTTATGATTCACTTAACTACCCAACACTGGAGGAACACACTATGCATAAGGGAAAAAAAGAGAGAGCCTGGAGCAGAGGTAATGTTCTTGTTGCTCACCAGAGTAAGAACCACAGCTCTTTTATGTCTGCAGCAAGTCACTGAGATGAGACTAATTTAGCTTAATCCAGCTGGAATAGAGGAACAAACAAACAAAGCACTCTCGTCTCTGTATTTTCCTACTTCACTGAAGCAAGCATCTCTGCCAGTAATATTACAGGCTGAGTCTAGGAAGTCAAACTGAAGTGTTTAATGAGACACTAGGCAAGTCTTCCCGATCTATTAAAAACAGAGCTGCCAGTGAGTTTCCTTTTGGCTCTGAGAAAAGCATCCAGTAGCAATTCTCACAGCATCCTTGATGGGGGAAGAGTGGGTGATGATTTCGTTTTCCTATATGGGACTGAGACAGAACTAAGAATTTGAGAATAACCCCATTTCTCATTCCTTTCTCTTCTCTCAGCTTCACAATGCCAACCTCTCACCCATACGGGGAACAACAGCAGTGTCTTTCTCACACAGACTGGCAACCATTCCCTGATGATGAAGAACATTATGAGCCAGGAGCAGGTGCATTTTGGCCAACTGTGAGCGGACAATTGTTAATTATCTGGGAAGGCAGGCAGGTTAGTTTTCTAGACTATTCTACACTATCAAGGATTTAATCTGGATATCAGCATAAATCTTTTCCATCTAACTTAATTATTTTTAACCAATTTTTCCTCATGTATTACTTCATAATCGGGACATTAGTAAAAACAGGAAGGCTCCTGGTCAGCAAATGGACAGTGCTTGGAGCAATCTGCACAAGCAAGAGGAAAGAGCAAAGACTTTGCATCCAGCAATCCTGAGCTAACACTCATCTGAGCTAGCTTGTACGGCAACAAGGACAATATAAATTAATGAAAACTGAAACACATTAACATTGCCTTTATCAGCACAGTGATAGGGCAGTTCTGGAAAGCACTCACTCATTTTATTCATATTGCATTAAAATGAGAAAAATCAGTTTAAACCATACTTACTACAAAATACCCTATTTGACAGGCATTTCCTCTTATACAAATGAAGGTAATAAAACGGATCGTCCTGCTGAAATTTCAGCTTCAGAATCCTCTATGCACAACATAAACTTCAGCTACACATTAGGCTAAGGTCAAATTTTGCTATCAGTAATTGGCTTAAATGGCTTTTATTAGTATTCCTGACTTACCATTGGAGTTGGATTTGGCCTGTATCTTCACGATGACATGCAAAAGATCCCGAAAAGAACCATTCCTGAGGACTACCTTGATAAATTCTGACAGAGACTACCCAAAATAGCAATGTGTTGTTGGAACAAAAAAATGCATGCATATGGGAGCAGAAGGGTTGAAAAAGGAACTGCTGAAACGTTCATAACAAACATAGCATTAAAAAAAAGAAGAAAGAAAGGAAAGAAAAACTGTGCAGAGGCTACAAACACAATCTGTTGGAAAGCTGCCAAAGCTTAGTACCAGCTGCACAGCCAGGTGGGAGTTTTTGTTGCATGACAGAGAAAACTGTCAATCTAACAGCACTGTTTTTGTACCACATGAAGTGATACTTAGGAAGGGTTATTAGGTAAGTTAGCAGTAATTAATCCTTGTGTCAGGAAAAGCTTTAGCTAGAAGCTTCGTTAGCGACAGGTGAAAACTTCTTCTTGGAGTCTGTAAAAATGAAGCAGCTACCTAACTCCTGAAAATTTATGAAGATGGATAATGGATATAGGTTTTTGGGTTTTTTTTTTTTTTTTTTTGTTTTGTTTTTTTTTTTTTTTTTTAATTCTCTTGGCAAACAAAGTAATTTTGGGAGTCAGCACAATTAGTGCATGAAAAAGGAGTGAGAAATACGTTTAAGTAATAACTGACAATTTTAAACCTGTTTGATATAAAAGTGATCAATATAACAAGGTTTTGTATACTGATATTTTGCTTATTTGGGTTTTTATCTTTGAGCACAGAAAACATTGATATTACAAAATTTCTATTTTAAACACAACTTTGGATTAAAGCTCTTCATATTAGTATGAAATCATTTTTTATTACAAGCCTTTCCATACACACGATATATTAAAGAACACTTAATTTCATAAAACACTGATTTGTGTTGTTCCACATCTTCAGTTCAGAATATATATATTTTTTAATTACTCAAGTAAGTGTTATAGACCAAAAAATGAAAAAAAGAAAAAACTTATTTCTAAACTTAAATTCATGATCCTCACAAGGACTGAGATAGAAATTGAAATGAACAGATGCTGTTGTACTGTGGGTTTTTTGGATTCAATTTTGATGTTTATTATTCCTAAAAAAAAAGTGATGTTTTTCTTAAGTGTTAATTATTGTTTTGATGCAAGTTTAAGACAAACATAAATTATAAAGGAAAACCGATTATAAACAGTTCTGTGGCTGTTTCCTTATTTAAAAGGAGTAGTAGCAAGGAACCAAAGTTGAAGGTTAGGATCTATTAAGTGTGATTCTTCAATCACCTGAATATACTTTACTCTTACTGAAGAAATTATATTGCTTATAAAAATGCATTACAGTCATTTCTAAACCTCCTCACATTCAAAAAGATACGTTCCTTAATTACTAATGGAAGAACATTTATTTAGTAATGTAAACTAAAACATAGATAGGATTTTAGATGAATTTGTCCAAGGAACCTTGAAGTTTTAAAGCAAGTGAAATAAAAGAAAGGAAAAAAAGCAACAAGATGTCTCACATTGGTATTTCAAAGGAAAGTACTACTGACAAGATGTTACAAGAACTATCATAGTTACAGGCCAAAAGGGTAAATTAAAACTGGTATGATAGTTGGTTGTACATTTTTACAAGCCAAATAACACAATACTTGAGATTGGTGTCTGTTCTGACAACGCATATTTAAAAGCCTAACGTTGTAATCAAACTGAGCAGTCCTCAAGCCTCTGCTACACAAGAAGGGCAGCACAAATCACAGCTACAGATTTGTTTCTGAAGGTTTGCCACTGTAACAGGAGCCCACGAAGTTCAGTCATAGGATAACAATTTTTACAGAAAGGTTTAAAGGCTATTTTAAAGAGAGCTCCTCAGTAACCTTTTACCATTTACTTTCTCTCCTAATGAATGGCTTCCTTAAAAATTAGATTAGCTGTCCCTCCGTCCCTCCTTACCTAAAAGAATGAAATATGGCTACTATAAATGAGCGTGCCTTAGCATGAAGAACATCATGGAATAATACATTGAAATAAGCTCTTGAAGCAAACAGACGTGGGTAAGAATACAGTGTAAATACAATGCAATTGCATTGTAGGGACATGCACTGTGGAAAAAAATTAAAACAGCTATCAGCAGGGGGTTGGAACTAGATGATCCCTAAGGTACCTTCCAACTTTAGCCATTCTATAATTCTATAAACATTCCAGTGAGAAGAATTATTGTTTCTCACTTTGATAATAAGAAAAAGTATGAACAATTATACAAGCAACATAATTATGAAATCGGTAAACAGCTAACACCTGGACTGTATACTGAAAATGAAGTATTACAGATTTTTCTTCTTTACACATAATTAAGAAGTGTTGTTCTTGCTCTCTATATAAAATAAGATTACAAGCCACACACTTCCTTGTGTACTCCCAATATTTTAGTTTTCTCACTGAAGCTAACTAGGATCGCAGTGAGAAAAGCATCTACACAACACATAGACACTTCACTTCTAAAGACCGAATGACAGAAAGAGTGAAAATGAAATCCTCCTCACCACTCTTAAGTCTCAGATCAGTTTCATCTGTGGATGAAATATGGATGAAACTTCTGGGGTTTTAACTACGATTACAGACAGCTTGTTGCATGTTGTAACAGGATAACCTCTTGCTGTCACACAAAATAGAAACTGACCCAAAAATTATAGTGGTAAGTTTCATAATAAAGAAAGTGAAAAACTAAATCATTTTTAAAATAATTTTTAAAAAGATGCAAAGTAGAGAGTTAGAGTAAAATTTGTTTTCTCGTGAAAGACAATTATCTCTTTAGACAGAAAACATTTGTTTACTTTACGATCCTAGTATAAGGCACTGCATGAGAAGATTACCTGCCACTATTCCTCAGGGATGCACTGAGAAATCTGTTATGAACATAGACAGAGAAAACATTTTGTTTCTCTCTCTCCGCAGTCTATAACAGACTCCAACTGGTATACAAGGAATAGTGGGAGACCATAAAAATAAGACTAATGCACACATACACACTTGTAATTAAGATAAAAATTTGAGATATATATGCATAAAGGAGAAAGAACACTTTAACGATCTGGACTAAATTTAAATTACAATCCTTGAAATGAATCAAAGATAAAAGAACTCCGATAAGAAAAGAACTATACAAATTTCTTCTACACTTGTGCCACCTACTGGATATTGCTGAAAGCCACTACAGAAAGTGCATTCAGTTTGTTGGCAGAATTCCAGAAGTAAGATTTATTTACTTATTTTTTAAAGGTACTCCCTGATAAATTCAAAACTGAGATGTAATAATGCAGCTGGATGTTTAAGTCCTGAGAAACTGCTAAGTTCACAGATCAAGATTTGTCAAGCTCCCTAGAATAACTTTTCCAATCCACCTAGCCCAGATTTCTTGGAAAGAGTTTTGCTGAAATTTGTAAACTGAAGAATTCAGCTTGCACTGACAAGGATGTTTAAAGCAGCAGTAATGAAATTTCATACAAGAGGCTGAGTATCTGTTTCTATGGTCAAAAATACATGGATAGAGAACTCAAAGATGTTCTATGAATCCAGCCTGGCTGGATGTGTTTTTTTGTGAGTAATATAACAAACAGCTTTATTTTCTGTGAATTAATATATATTACCTATAACAATGACACGGACACATTCATTATACTAGATGACACAGAATTCGAGGTTCAACAAGACAAAGAAGCATTCCTCTGCACTGAAACGTAAACCCTTATGCTCTTTTGCCACAGTCCACTGTTCTATATCACTGAACTAGAAGTTCTGGAAAGATTTTGATAATAAAGTAGCTCAATGTAAATTTATGTTACCATTGTGGGAATTTTTGAGAAAATCAAAAGGATTTGAACATTAGACTATGCATACCCCAACTATTCTTACTCAAAAATACTATCTGAAAGATGAATGGGAAAAAAATGGAAAAAAATCTCAGACTTCTTAAAGCTTGGAACACAGCAGGGTATTATAATGTTTTCAGAAAGCAAATGAAATGTTTTTGAAGTTCTTTAGTTATTTGAATGGCATCTTTATAAAATCAACACCATGTTAAACTGAAATACATCACACAAATTTGTCTTTGTTACCAAAGCTTGGATCTGTATCCAGGTTCACAGAGCTTTAAATAAAGACAAGGTCTTAAGAATTTTTGGTGTTCATCTTAAGTAAATGTTGTGTTAATTATATTGAGTAACCCAAATTAACAATGATGAGGGAGTCATTTAAAATAAAAAATAACTGCTTTTCTGTCACTGAACCCTAAAATAAAATCCATGGCTGGATTCTACGAGGGTGGACAGCTGCATTATGTATACCACACATTGATAGCCAGAGGCTTGCAGAGTGTGTCTAGGATTTTATGCCTTTGTACAGTTTCCTGTTAGTGTGACATACAATTTGAGAGATTAATATTACTGTGGACTATATATGCTTTCCTAAACTGCATTTGACACTACAAATTAAGACTGAAAAATTTGATAGAGTAGAAAACGATAACTCATCTCAGAATCTGTTAAGAACACTGGGCTTTTATCTTTTCATTCTGCACGATCTTACTGCTCACATATTCATCCAAGTGCTGGTACTTCTTTAATGCCATACTGCTGTGCTGATTCAGTTCTGCTACTGAGTACTTGTCAGCAATTCTTTCTGTAACTTGGTTAGGAGCATCCTGGAGGGTGGGATTTCTGTAATAGTGAGATCCAGTTCACTTTTCAATTACAATTTATATGTTCATAAAGGAAATATACATTTTATATATATATATATGTATGTATGTATGTATGTATGTACACACACACATATCTGCAAGGGAATTTAGTTTTAAAGCTCTGAAACAGAAGAAACTCACATTATATCATGGCCTAAGGTCTTAATAAGCTCTGTATAGCTCGAAAGTCAGGCACTTACATAACTAATTAACGTATATAGTCCACGTGCAGTAATCAGAGTCAGGACAAGTGAGCATGGAATTATTTCAGTATAACTCTACATAGCCCACCCAGAATGTAGAAACAAAATATTAACATGTAATAGAGTTTTGCACAAATTAAGTAACCAATTTTTCATTCATTTCTCTCCTGCAATCACATGCCTGACTAGATTTCACATTCTTGTCGTCTCTGCATGCATATTTGCAAACATCTCTAAAAGTAATAAATAATAGGCAGCAGCAACAGAATTTTAAAGTTTTTAAGTTAACACAGTTTACAGTACTGCTTATGTTGTATTAATTACTATCTTAACTAACTTTGCTCACCATGAGATAAGAATTAGGTTGAATCTCCTATCGCTCAGCAGTGCTGCAACTAGGGCAGCTAAAGATATTTTGCATAACCTCACTGCCTTTCCAACCCTTGCAGCCAATCAAGTTAACCAGCAAAGGCCTAAACCCACACTAACAGAATAACATATTACACGGGCACGTATCTATTTGTATCAAACATATTAGATGTTGTGGATCTCATATATATACGTCCAGTTGAATGTCTAACAATATTTTCCCCTTCCAACATGCAGATAGGATATATAGAATTATTCCAGTGGGATGGGACCTAGAAAGATAAAGTTGAATGGCTAGATTACTTTAGGGTTGACCCAAAGTTAAAACATATCATTAACCAGCTTTGGTGCCCTTCTCCAGATGTTTTTCCTCCTCTGCACATTTTGAATGACCTTAATATTCTCATTGGAGACCAGAACTTCACACAATATTCAAGATGAGGCAACACCAGCGCTAAATACTCAAGATGATCTTCCAACTGTGCTGCATATAACCCACTTCAAATACCTTTTGCCTTCTTGACTGCCAGAGCACACTGCTGGCACATGCTGAGCCTGCTGGCACCAGCATTTCCACATGTCTTTCTGTTAAGCTGCTCTCTAGTCACTCATCCCCAGTTTGAGCCTGTGTCCAGCACTGCTCTGTCTCAGGTGCAGAACCCAGCATGCATTCTTGTTAAATTTTACACTGCTGCTGTGGCAAACCTAGCAAAAGCCTTTTGTCCCTCAAGAGAGTCCACAGCACCTCCTACTTTAGTATTATCAGTGAATTTATTAAGCATGCATTCAATGCTTGCATTCACATCATCAATAAAACATAAAATCTAACTGGCCACAACACTGAACCCTGGGGAATACCCCTGATGACCAGTCATCAGCCTGGCATAACCCTATTCACTATAACACTCCCTTTCAGCCCTATCATTAGCAGATAGTTCATTACGCAGTGTAACATATACCTGCTTATCTCACAATTGGACTAGTGGCCCATAAAAGACAATACCACATGAAAACATAGCAACAAGTAAAGAATTTGAATGCAGACAATAGAAAAACTTGCCTATTATCATATTCTCCTCTGAAGGAAAGCATAGTACTCTAAGTTCAAAATCCTATTTTCACAGGATGTGCAGCATTAAAATATTCTGCATTGAGTTTTTATATTCTGTGTAGTACAGTTTCAATGAATTATGAGAAGGACACTTAATCTGTGGTCAAAGGATACTGTCAGGCCATAAAGCATCAGAAGACAGGCTGTACTTACCATAAAAATTGAGTGAAAGAACATGCACACATCTGCTAGATATTTGCCAATGCCTGCCAGCAGGCATAATTAGAGTCCATTACCTAGTACTCTGAACACATATATTCAAAATTGAGAATATACTTAAATACAATCTGTTTTGTTGAAAAAAAAAAAAAAGCCATGAAGTCCTACAAGGCCAAAACATTTATCTTTACACATGTAGTTTTTTGTTTGTTTGTTTTGTTGTTTTTTTTTGTTTTTTTTTTTTATAAGGAAGGTGCTCTGATACACATTTACGAAGAAGTCAACCTGAACACTTTCTCCTATAATAACAGAACATTAAAGCATGAGATACAACTTCACATTCCAATACAAGGGGCTTGCCAGAAAGGATAAGCCATGCCTAATCACTTAGAGATGAAAATACACTTCAGAAACTTTCAGAAGCCACGACAAAGATCTTTGGACACATTTGTCTGTAATTTGTTTTAAATGTTGTGAAATATGGTATCATTTTTAGTTGATCATAATCTATTCAATTTACTTTTGAAACAGTATGGATGTGTAACAGGCATAATGGTGCTTGTATGGTGTGTCAAGAAAGAACCTCTGATGGGCTAAGAGAGGGCTGTTGGAGCACATGAAGATGCTCAGTAGGAAGCGCAAGACAAAGTAGGCAGAAACAGCAGTTCCACACAGAAGAAACCTGCAGAAGCGGTGCAAGCTGCGAGACTTCTGAGCAGATGCAGGGAGTGGATGCACAGCCAAGTTTTCTGAGGTGGCAGACAAAGTCATTCTCCTAAGGATCAAGAGCTAGATGTATAAGGCTTGCTGCATCTGAGGATATAACTTGAAATCATTGGGCAAGCAGGGCCATGGTAGAAAAAAAAAAAAAAGCTCTATAAAGATAGAATGAGCAAAGAGACTGATGCCAGCTCCTTTTATTTCCAGCTGTCACTATTTGCATTTTAATTTATTTGAAAAACTACACCTTGCTCTAGCTGGTGTTTTAAGCCTATTAGGAGTTGGTATTCTCAGTGTATTTATTTTAGCAAAAAGGTGCAGGCAGATATACCCCAAGGTCCTGACTGACCAGGGCCTTGCCACTGATATTATATGTAGAATAGCAATTAATATTTGATAAAAGTCATAGGTACAGAAAAGTAAATTTGTCATTTATCTCCTACACCATCATGAAACAAACCAACTCCACAGTACTGCTACTAGTGCAAGAGTTGCCAGGTGAATCCACCTGATCTTCACCAGTATTAAAATTGACATTTTAATAGTGCCATATAATTTCTTATAAATAAAGCAGTATTCTTTATCACTAATAAAAAAGAAATACTGATATTTTGAAAAGTAGGGTAGTTTTCAGTATTTTAATACAGTCACATTCCTAAGAGGAAATAAAGTATGAGGGGAACTCTAGAAGTAACATCTCCTGTGTTATTATTATGCTGGGCAACGACATCAGAAGCGGATATTGGTGGTATGGCAGCAGGTGAACCTTCCCACCCAGATTCTGATAAAAATGGCAGAAGAGGGGCAGTCTGACAAAATACTGTCTGACACAGAAGAGTGTATGAAGCAAAAGTGTCACTAAACTCCACGAGGAAAAAATCGCACCCAATGACATTCATCTATGTTCGCTGAACATTGCTGGTGACCAAACAGTGAACATGAGCACAGTGAGGTTGTGGATGGTGCTTTTCAGAAGTAGTGACAGTGAAGTGAAAGACAAGCTGTGCTCTGGATGGCCATGCACAACTCACATCACAAAACGTAGAGCATCTCGATCAGCTCATCCACACAGATTGTCTAATAGCTGTGACTACATTGAAAAACAGTGTTCTGCAGCTGAGAGTTTGCACTATCAGTGTTATTATGCTCTTTGTATCTGTTGTAGTTTCTATGGAAATAAATAGGAAGCATTACTTTTGGAGCAATCTATGTACATTATATAGACAGATGATCACTTCCAAGTATAAAAACATTTTCTCCACTAATTATACAAAAAGGATACAGGAACTTAAAGACACTAAAAACCACTGTACAGATAGCAGTTCAACAAATATCACGGTAAGAAATTGTCAAAACAAGAGTTCTGCATGGTCTGTGTGTAAATACTTTTTTTTTTTTTTTTTTTTTTTTTTTTTTACTAAAATGATGGTAGCCTATTGAGGCCACCAACAGAACAAAACAGAACATTTAATTTGAAGAATAATCATGAGAAAAAGGATAGAAAGTTACTCTATTCTCTGAATCCCTATTCAGAGTTCTTACAATTCAAGTCTTAAGACCTGGATGAAAGAGCTAGTTAAAGGGAGAAGTCCTTGAAACTATAATTATGAAGACTCTTCAAAGACCTAGTTAAAATTCTATACAGTAATTTGACAGTTTTTCACTTTTCTACCACTGATAAAAGATATCAAGCTTGTATCTCATAAAGAAGAGACAATGGTGGTGGTAAATATAGAAGTCTGAGGTGTAAAAATCACCTGAAGTAGTTCAACATATTTTCTGTGGGCAAATAGGACAGAAGAGTTCAATAAGAACCTGAACTTTTAAATCTCACAGTCCTTCCAGATTCCTTTTAATGATTCTCCTTTCACCTGGACAACCAGAAGCATCAAAAGCAATCTCTCAGATGTTTTTCTAGGAGATGCAAAGGCCAGCTCTATGTTACCAGAATGACCCCCCAAGGACCCCAGGCCTGAGGAGAAGATGCCACTCAGTACCAGTAGCTTACTGGGTGCTAAGGACAAGCTATGCAGAAAGCCTGGTGTTCTTGATGTTGGGGTACAGAAAGCAAGTGAAGGGTGAGAAAACACCAAGAATACAGACAGGTTACAGTAAGTTCAAGAAACCTTTCTAGAGGAAGCGTTAATGAGACTTTTCTATACTACTTGGGACTACAATCTATTATTGCAAATAGACTAATAAGGGGATTTTGTATTCAGATTGAGATTATATTTAGGCTAATACTAAAATCCTGGCTATATATAAAAACCTGTGTTGTATTCCTTTTGCATGAAACAACATTTTGAATGCAAATGAGGCACTTGCAATGCTTTCATTGTCCTGTGAGTTTTCACCCAGGTCACAAGCATCAATTCTACTGTGCTTCCATGGAAGGAACTGAATGATACAAGAGTAAGAGAGATCAATCTTGAACATTTCTTCTGGAACTCCCCAACTCTGGCTGATATTTCAAGAAAAGAAATAGAATTATTCATTACATCTTCCCTAGATATTCAGTTTTTCCTTCGCTTATTGACAATGCGCTATTAAGTTGCTGAATGCCTAAGAGGTAGCTATTTCTTAATCATTTCACATGAATTTATCAGCATCAAGAAGTAGTCAAGTGAAACAAACAAAAAATCTTTTCCAGGCAGATGTTCTCCTCTAACATTAATCAGTTTCTTGGGAACTCATGAGAGCTGACAATACAGATGACTTAGTTTCTGTCATGCACGGGCATAAACTTGAACTTCTTCAATCTGTCTCCCAAGCATTCACAGAAACTACTACCTATAGCTGCTTCCTTGATCCCTTTAATCCTGGATGGGCAGTGCTCCTACTCCACCTCACCACCAGACTTTCAGTTCACATTCACTCATTCAGCAGTTTAACAGAAGACCAAAATCTTTTCATATGTAGATGCTTGATATTGTGACCACTCAGTACAAAAACTTAAAATACAAATGCCATTGTTCAACGAGAGACTAAGCACAGGCTAGCTCAGCTCATATGAGTAAAAAATACACACACATATATATATATATGTATGTATATGAGTCTACAACTCATTCTCTCTGGAACTAAAGAGAAGCAAAACAATACTGAGGCGTGAGGGCAGGTAACTCAATGCTGCTATGTGTTTAAGTTGCCTGAGCAGAGCAAGAGAAAGTCTTGACCACTGTGTGAGAAGAGAAATACCATTACAAACACTACCATGAGGAAGGTCTGGATTTCACACAGTTTAAGGTGGAGTTATGGCAAGAACAGCTGAGCTTCTTCATAAACAGCCAAAGGGCAAAGACTGGAAATCCCTTCAGGAGAGGGGCCTGGCAAAGCCAACAAACCTTCAATAAACACTTCAGTTGTATTCTTTGAGACAGAGATCACTTCGGTAATGACATCAGAAGGACCAAAATGGGGAATGGATGCAGCAACACTGTCCTTACTAGGCAAAAAGCAATTAAGGGTGGGTTGGTTTACCTGTAAAGAGGTGAAGATGCAAAGGCAGACTGGCAACAGGGCTAGGCTCCTTTCAGTGGAGTCCAGCAACAGAACAAGGGGCACAAACAGGAACTTCCATCTGAATTTGAAGAAAATCTTCCTTACTTTGAGGGTGAAAGAGCATTGGAACAATGCCCTTGAGAGTCTCTGGAGAGACTGTGGAGTCTCCTTTGCAGCTATTCAAAATCTGCCTGGATGTTTTCCTGTGTAACCTACTTTAGGAAACCTGATTTAGCAGGGAGATTGGCCTAGATGATCTCCAGAGGTCCCTCCAAAGACCTATGATTCTGTGATTAAAATCGGTGTTCTCCTGTGCAGACTGATCTACTGACACAGCCAGTCACATTTGCAGTACATGGATGCATATATAGCTATACATGAGGAACAAAAGGAAACAGAAACAGCAGAAGCCAAAAAAGTACCTAATAGGGAGTGAAGGTCTCTGGCTCAGCACAACTGGGGGGAGAGCTCCCACTAAAGCCCAAGCTTGTCACAGGCCACAAAACACTCTGAGCTCCGGGTGGTATTTATCCCCTTCTGAAAATTTATGTTCACATTGTAATCTACAGTATTTAGCTTCACTTAAACACATTTCACATTAGGATGTTTCATGGTTGTATAACTTACCCTGTTCAATATTTATTATTCATCAAACAGACTATAAACACTCCAAAGAGAGCAATTATTGAGACTCTTAATAAAAACAGGGACTTAATATTTTTTTCTTTAAACTGATTATCCAGCTCTTAAAGTCATTACAATAAATTTACCTTATATAGATTATTGACCTTTTTCACTTCCATTTCATTGATAACCCATTACCATGCATCACAGCAAAAGGCCTGCTGATCACACACGCCTCTCACAGAGCTCTGCTGCCTTTTGCCTGCAGGTAAACAAATGGATGGAGAGAGCCATGGGAACACTTCATATATCAGTTACAGCAGCTCAGGAGCATTGTGAATAGCAAGATGAGACTACTGACCTGGCCAATGCACAACGCTCTCAAGAGCACCTGTACAAACTCTGGCATCAGGTGGTCACAAGAAGTCTGCTTTAGCCTGCTGCAATGCAACCGGACATACATACAAGTTTTACCAGCTTGGAATTTCAGACAATAAAGTAATGACCTGCACTAGTACTGACTACGAACTTGGCAGCTTTAAAACAAACTACATCTTTTCAAGTGGGTCATCTCAAAATGACAGAGCCCACAAATTCTATTAAAGGAAAGCTGATATTTCAGGAAGCCAGTAAAGAAATGGCTCATACCGTATTTGAAAACAATTGCTTCCTCTGCTCTCCCCCTCAGTGATACTAAAGTTTCAGAGTTCTTTTATTTTCCAATAACTTGGTTTTAAAGTTTATTTAGGATTGTTTCCCACAGTTTTGATTATCGCAGTTGTGCCTTCAAGAATTATACACAGGCTTTTATATCTTTGCTCATTTCCTTAAGTTAACAACAAAAACATGAATAGGCAAATTAAGTTCTTTATTTTTTTCCCCAAGAACAGAGAAATAAACACCATGTAATTTCAATTCAAAAAAAATTGGATGACTTTTTAAGAGCCACTATTTTTACAGAATGCTCAAGTGAAGTAAGTAAAATAATTGGTCCTGCATTTCATGTGTGCAAAATGCATTTGTAAGAAAATAATGGAAACATTCATTAGAGGCATTTTATTGCTGAACAATACCAATCCAATTCAGTGTATATACACTTAGTTCTGAAAGTTAGCAAATGCATTTGAGAATAATTTTTGACATTTACAAACCATTTGATCCTACAGTATATTTCCTCAATATGTTCTATACCACATTCACCCAACCTACATCAGAGAAGAGTAAATAGAACTGTTCACAGCTGTGAACTTCTCACACAGTGCTTCAAATCAGCCTCATCCATATTCTGTAAGTCTCACTACCAACAACCTTATAAATGATAACAGTTGGAGCAATATTCTGCAGCCTCCTCATTTTACCTTTAGAGCACCATACTGTGCTATGTAGGAAAGTAACAGAACTCTACATCGCAGTTACACAGAGTAAGTAGTAAATTGAAAGCTTTTACACATTCTAAGTAAATTTACTTTTCCAGTTCCCAGTTATGATTTCCAGTATTTTACTATTTTATGTTTTTGCATGACAAAATTATATTCATTTTACACTAATCTTATGCATATGGGGAAAAAAGAAGTAAATTTACTAACACATCCAGCATATATCTACCAAGCAGAAGGTAGAAAATAGAAAACAAACTCGCTACTGAAATGCAAATCTGCATGCTTCAGATAAAAATTCTCCAGGACAAAAACTACTGCTGAAGCAATCTTCCCAAGGCATTATAAGCACACGCTACTTATTATTTAATAATATTCACACCACCACATTTTATTAGAAAAAGTTAATATCACAGACTAATTCAGTTGACAAATCCCATCCCTAAAGTTAAAATACAGGAAGCATTGATCAGCCTTCAGTAAAGGAAGTTATCACAGATGGTGCTCCTATTTACAATTGTTTCATTACATTTTTCTTTCCTTAAAAGAAAATTCCAGTTTTTTATTTAAAAAATATATTTTGATGAAGTAGATGAGTATATAATTACTTCTAATCCTAGGAGAATTCCTCCCCAGAGAATTCAGAATTTTTAAATCATCATTTTGATCTTATGAATGCTACTGGGAAGGGGGAGAAGACTACACCATAGCAAAAAATTATTCCAAAATGAAGTAACTTTTGATGTTTACCTTGATGCACTGTGAAGACATGCAGCACAGAGGTATTGATGCTTAGATTCCACTTAGTGGAAGCGAGCAACTGTTGCTGTCACCACTGCTAAAATGCACAACCCACCGCCTCACTGTGCTCCTATCCACTATTTGGTTTCTATAAATGTCCAACAAGCATCAAAGAATGTCAATAGGTGCCATTTTTCTGCATGCAGAAAACACCTTTGCTTCATATACACTTCCATGTCAGACGCCATTTTGTCAGACTGCTCCTCTACTGCCATCTGTCACATGGCAACAAAACGCAATAGAATACTGGTGGGAGTGTTCAACCTCTACTGCCATACCACCAACATCTGCCTCTGATGTTATGGGCCAGCATCATAAAATAGGAGGTCTTACTTTTGGAGCAGCCATCATAGATGCCCAAAATCAGGACAGATATTAGATGCACATTCATTATTCATTCGGCATTGTTGACACCAGCACACTGAACAAATCAAAGTTTAAATCCATACCAAAGTTGTGAACAGCCCCATTTTAGGGCAATGAAATGTGCAAACGTAATTCTCAACTTGAATATACATACACCTGCATAGTTTTTATGTAGACATATAAACAGATCTGCTGACACAAAAATTTAATCCCACAAGCCTCAAATCTCCACACATGCACACACTCAACAAATAAAAGAAAACCAAAACGTGAAAGCACTTTGGCTAGAGTTTACTAATAAGATATCCCGCAGAAACAGGGATCCATAAAAAAGCCTAGACTAATATCTTTGTTATAGTAGGAATGAAGTATTTTAACTGACTTGCAGAAATGATTAGTATAATGGATTTTAATTGAAATGGGACCTGCATTGACTAATAGCACAGATCTCCAAAGCCATTTTCCAATCCAGCCTCTAGAAAGCAGGACAATTTCACACAACAAGCCAGACTGAACTGTGCAGTAAGACTATGATTTAAATAACATGTAACATGGTAAACACAGTAGGAAAAGATAGATGCATACTGACTCACAGGGCTCATTTTCAAAGCAACCCATTAATTAAACACTGGAGTTAACTCACAAAGGCACTTAAGTGTTCAAGGACAGACAGGCCAAGCAGTGAGGTCCTGTGAGCTGTTCGTCAGCAAGGTACCCTCCTGCTCCTCCTAGCAGGGGACAAAGGGCTGGGAAAAGAGGCTACTTTCAGGCTGCAATAACAATCCAGCTCATTTCATCCAAATGTCAGCCAGTGCTGGTGAGAGCAATCAGCTTCAAAACTTGAGATTAAAAACACACAGATGTTGCTAATAGCAGGACAGAAATAGTGTTATTGTAACCTCTACTGTCAGAGTGACCAGTGCCAGTCTTATCTATTCCTTGAATTTATAAATTAGTCCAGAATATACACGTTAAACGTAGATTCCATACAACTGTGCAACAGAAAGTAACTTTCCTACAAACTAGTTTCTTTTCCTATGCAATTCCCTTTCTCTGGAAATTTAGTCTTATGCACAGTAAACAAGCTTAAAAATCTTAAGTGAACTCTACTAAGCAGTACCTAATAATACTGAACTTAGAGCAGGTCTGAGATTACCGTACTGTCACGCTGCTCTTCGTTTCCTCAAAGAGCACCAGTGTTTTAATGCTCCTGCATACTTTTACAGATCTCCTCTAGTGCCTGCAATTTACATTTCACATACACTTCTGCTGCTGAGAGGTCAAATGCTTTTTACCCTTCAGGAAGTCTAAGTGAGTTGGTGAGGAAGTCAGCAGCAGGCAGGTCTAAATGCCTCACCCATTTATTTCCTACAGCTACCACAGGTAAAAACAACATTTGTGTGCACCATACTAGCCGCAGTTATCCGTCTTCCATAAACTTCTCTCCCTTGAGCAACCAATTTGGATCATTATAAATGAACCCTGGAAACATATTCTTCTGCATGAGCTTGCCTTCGAAACAGAAGGACCTCTGATGCATGCAGCTTAAATCAGGCACAAAGCTCTGCACCGTCAGGTATGCGATCCCTGTACACAATCAGTCCTACATAGCTCTGACAGCACAGCCACCTGCTGCCCTACCCCGCATGAGCTGTGCTCTGCCCACTCAGCACAGGCTCCTCACAGGAACTTCTTCATTGCAGAAACTTCTGCACTGCCTCCAGGCTTCTGCTGCCTGAAATTGGCTGACACTAAAAAGCTATCACAGGTAACTGTCAGAGAACCGCAGCAGGAAGCCAGTAAAATATTTAAAATTAATCTGAAAAAGAATTTCCTTATATATACACAGCCAAATTCTCTTAAATTGGATTTTCATCATTCACAGAAATGGCAAGATTGTTCATTTCTATTTTTGTCAACTTGTAAATATCCACAGCTTGCAAAGATCATTCACCTCAGACAGATTTGCTCCCAGAGAACACGCGTCACTGATTACAGTCTAGTTCATGCTCTAACACAGGTCCATTACTCTGTACTGTAATTAAGGCTATGTGGATCGATTATTAACTTAATTCCAGGGTTCTGATGTTATCACAAAAGCCAGAGACTGATTGAAGGAAATTAACAGATACTGGGAAGGCAGCATTTCAGCCTCGACCACTTTTTTCTCTACTTCAGAGCAGTAAGCACATTCTGACATTTCTAGAACTAGTTTAACAAACGTAGTGGTAGCAGAAATAGTTGTCCCATTCTGACTTCAGGTTTTGGCAAAGGAACCAGAGAAGTTTATATCAATTACTGTCACGCTGTTTTATTCAGTCTACCACATTCCAGCTGCTCTCCTATTGTGCTCAGATCACAATGCAATGACAGGTCATTTCACTCATCAATCTTCAAAATACACATTTAAATATGTTAATGTGGTTCTAACGCAAATACAGAAATGCTTGCTTCTCTTTTCTGTATTTTAACTTCCTCCTCAAGGAATGGCTGTAGTATTACTGATAGAAAACAACTCAGGAGATGATAGTCATCCAAAACTGTAAACTCACAACATGTATGTCAGTGTAACCATTAAAAGCTAAATCTAGCAGCCTTACTTATATAATATTGAGAGAGAAAAAAAAAAAGTAAAAGCCATATTAAAGCTTAGATGGGCAAAATAAAAGAGAATAAGCTTTCAGAAAGACTAGAATGAGAAATTAGACACTTCCTATCTGATTCTCTACTATGCCAACAATTTTCTTTTTTCCAGCTTAGAAGTACATGAGTATTCCTCCAAATTCTTTTTATAGGACTACAGTTGACACAGGAATGATTCATGCACATTAAAGAGATTTCACATTTTAACATGGATCTCCCCAACTTGCATCTGTTCTACTTACAATGTTAACTGATTGTAAAAGTACTACATAATTAGAAGAAACCACCAAATCATATCATTTAAAAAATACAGTTGTATCCTGTGTGTTTTTCCAAACAAAAACCCCTTAATTTCCTTATTCCATCTCTAAAACCAATTACAGGAATCTAATGATAGAATAATCTTTATCTAATGATAATACTCTTTATCTTGTAAAGGTGCTCAGCAGAATCAGCAATACTGACATTACTGCTTGTTTTCAGAAGGATATAATCTAACACTACTTGGCTCAGAGGAGCTGTGTACTGCATGACATTAAACAATCCACAACATTCCCATTTTGTGATTGGGTTATTATAGGTTCAACTGATTTAATTAGACGTGTTTAGTTAATTTGTGATTACTTAGATTACTATTGATTTTCTAGATTGAAAGGTAGCATATGCAGGAGATTTCGGCAGCCATACCTCAGAAAATTAAAACCACTTAGTCATTTTAATTTGTTACAGATTTGCTTTGTCAGAGCCCTTATTAGTTCACGAAACCTTATTACTCATTATAAACCCCTGGCTTATAGCCAAGCAGGGTAAATAATCAATTGCAGCATGAGAAATCAAAGAAACATAGTGATCACTTTGACTTGGGCTGAGACAGCACAAGTTAAAAGAAACAGTAGTCAGGAAAGATCGTGGCACTAATCATTAACTCATTGCTAGTTCTGTGTCTAACACCATAAGGCGTGGACAAATAACATCCTCTGAAGAAGCCTCTGGTACTAAAGGAAGCTTATCACAGCATGCAAGAGCAACAGCCCCACTTGAACACTTTTCTTCACTGCCTTCTCCTCTTGGTCCTGGTCTCACCAGCTGCTCCACAAACAGATCTCAGTGCCCTTTATCAGTGCATGCCCTGACAATGCGCTGTGCAATCTGGATATCCCAGAGCAGCATCTTGTCCCTAAGTGCTGACAGCACGTGGTAAAGCAGGTAAATGCACTCTGAAAAGAAAAAGTGAAAGGTTAAGAAGCTATAGCTTGCAAAGTGATACTCACTTCTCCACACCCACAAAATGTCTGCTGGCAGAAATTTCTTCCTCTCCATCTGCAGAATATACCTGAAGGAAAGGAAGCAGGAGTCTAGTTGGGTGCTCCCCAGTTTAGGGAGTATTATAACAGGTTAATTCACAAGTTTCTCTGTGCAGCATTGAACTCTTGCATGTGATCCAAGAAACCCAACTAGCTGATGTGGTTGCAACTAGGCCATAGCTCTATGATAAGCTCAAGCCAGTTGGGCAGCAGAAGATGGGTTGTGCTACCTGGGCCTTCCGGTCTTTGCTAGATTCAGAGTAGTCAAAGAAGCATGGAAAAGTAGAAGCATCTCCAGATGTGCAAGCTGGAAGATAAGACAGGGGGCTTGTGACAGTCCTCATCACAGCATACACAAATTGGAAGAAAGCTTAGATGCAGAACTTACATTAGACATGAACATTTAGGTTACCAGCAGAAGGTGAGAGGGAAATCAGACAGTGAAAGCAAGTCAAAAGCAGGAACTCAACACAGCACAGTAGCTCCACTGCAGAACTCTCTACAACTTCCTAGATTTTTCAGTCAGACCAGACAGCAAGCAATGGCACCTAGTACACAGGGATTTAATTCCCTGAAAGATCACAGATTTGGAAGTTAGTAAGCAGATGCGGCTCCAAGTTATGCAATGGATTTTATCTTTTATTTTCAATAATGAATAGAAGCAAAAAAAATGAGCAGAAAGTACACAGAAAAATCATTGATTCTTCTCTTTGAAACATTACACCTAAAACTGGAAGAGTTTCAACCTATGTTTTACCTGAGTAACAAAAGGACAGATCATCATAACATGAGAGACAGAAAGAGCATATGCACGTGTATGTGTATGACTATAGCTAGCACATTGTTCAGACAAAAATCAGACCCCTGCCTCTGACACAGCACATGATTATGCAGTCTCTGCCATGCACTTGCACGGACATGTAGAAAAGGCATTGCTGCCATGTCCTGTTACACTCAGACCAGCTGTGTTGCTCAGCCATTTAGGCTCATCTTCAGAAAGATTAGATTTATGTGACACTGAAAACACTGACAGAGCCTGCTGAACTAGTGTATACAACTGCACTGCACTCTGGCCAAGAGAGAGCAAGGAACACAATTGCACTGAACTACTTGAGAAATGATGAGTGGGCTTATGAGGGAAAGCAAAGCAAGATCTAGCAATCCTTTGTTTATTCAGCCCTTCCACTTTGCCATGTACTTTACTGCAGAGGATTTATTCCTTTTGCTCAGAGCTCTTCCACAGCCTCAAACAAATATTCCCATACAAATGGACAGATTTTCAATCCTACGGGTTGTCAACATAGATGCATCATCTACAGATATAAAACTGCCTGGTTCATTATAAATTTAGCAAAAACAAACAAAAATAGCACCAGTTACTCAAAAAGTTAGCTGTCTGCACTGCTAACTAGCAAAATATGCTTGGTATTTATATGTTACAATGAAAAGGGTTTTAATATATACATATATCACACAGATATCCTCAAAAAAGATGTAGGTTGCTCTGAAAGTAGTACCTCCTACTTATTTGCACAGAAACTACAACAGATACAAAGAGCACAGTAACACTATTTGATAGAGCTACAAAACATTATTTTTTCAACTTAGTCATTACCATCAACTATGCATTTTTGCCAGCAGCAAACAAGAACCTACATACCATGCTTGCAAAAATCTGCACCAGTGGAGGTGACCCACTATTAATATCGCCACTGCTGAAATGCACCACCCATCAACCTCACTGTGCTTGCATCCACTGTTTGGTCTCCATAAATGTTCAGCAAGCATCGAGGAATGTCAGTGAGTGCCGTTTTTTCCCTCATGGAGGGATTCAGTTATGATCCTTGGCTTCATACTCACTTCCATTTCAAATGCCATTTGGTCAGACTGCCCCTCTACAGCCATCTGTCACACAGCAACAACATGTAATGGAATACTGGTGGGAAAGTTCACTCTCCACTGCCATAACAACATAAAATAGGAGGCATTACTTTTGGAGCAGCCCTTGTACTTTAATATAAAGTATATCAAAGGCAGGCATTGGATGGGCCTTGGTGTATTTTACATGAATGAAAATGATGTAATATTAAAAAAACAACACCAATGATTACAAGTTCAATCATGAACTGTAGGCCAGGTACATCGTACAAATACATGCATCAAAGAGTTACCTTTCTTTTGAGATGCATACAAGTACTCTGAAATACAACATATGGCATTTTTACCTACTGTACATCTCGAAACTAGCATGCACATTCTTTAATATATGTGCATTTATGACATGTATAAAGACATGTTTATAGGAATGTTTACATTCTTTTGATATTCGCAGGAACTGCACATGGATAAGCCAGACACGGTGATGGCCGTGCAAATTGACAGAATTTCCTATCTGCATTAAATTTAATTTTCTCTCTTATTATTATACAGGAACAGAATTACTTAAACTCTGTCTACAAAGAGATTAATTATTTTCTGGAGATTTGTGTTCATTCCAGCAGCTATCAGTTTACTCCATGTTTACTGCTACTCAATTACTTCATAAACAGGAAATTCAACACATTTATATCAATTATGATGATGATAAATTATTACTTATTCTGTTACACTTCATAAGGCAACACTTTTGGTTCTGCATAATTAGTAGCAGTTCGACAATAATTACATAACTCCAATGAACAGTACAGAAGTCTGTTTAACCCCTTTTTATCTGACTTGTTCTTGCGGATGATAGCAATCCCTGTCTTTATCTACAATCTACATGGTTTAATATCTAATATAGATACTATATATGCAATTAAGCATGCTGAAAATTCCTGTCTTTAGGGAAAATTTATGCTCTGAGTAAAACAAATCAGACGTAAACGGTATTTATTACTACACAGACAAAGAGAATGAGCAGCTTACAGTAACAAAAAATAGTTACTAATCTGGTTTGCCAACCAAATTCTTTTAACTTCACATAAGGTTTTCCAAGTTTCATCATACATCACAGTCTACAGTATTTTCACTTGTTTTAGCTTCTACAAGTCCAGAATGAACAAAACAATCTAGTGCTAGATAATTTCTTCAATTATACCATACAAATACGTTTCAACTCACTCTCATAAAATTTATTTTAAAACTTTACCAAGTAAATATAGGATGAATGTCACCAGCTATTTAATAAAGAAAAAGCCTTGCCTAGTCACTTATCAGATACAGGTGTGAATAAGCAGCACGTTAGATGGCAGTGATAGCACTGCTCAGCATATCATCACAATCACCACTGACTGCCAGCTAAACAAATAGCAGAACAGCATCTAGATTTCAGTCACTAGTCAGCTGTCAATGATATTTCATAGCATCAGAGAACAGGTTTGGTTAGAAGGGATCTCAGAGTCCATTTAGTTCCAACATCTCTGCTACAGACAGGGTTGCCCCCCACCACCTCAGGCTGCCCAGGGCCCCATCCAATCTGACCTTGAGTGCCTCTAAGAATGGGACACCCACAACTCCTCCATAACATTGGACAAAAATGAAATCTTCGCAATAGCAACCATCAGCAAACAGCAGAATATAAAGCACCTTTTCACAGATAAGCAGACAAGAAAATCATATGCAGCCTAGGATTATGAGCAGGAAGAATACAGCTGCAAAAGAGAATGGTTATTAAAAAAATAAGGACTAAAGATCTAAGATTATGTGCACCCAGTAAAGCAATGACCCAATATTTTTGCATATGATGTCATCAGCTGGACTTGGGGGGGGGAAAACTATCTCAAGTTGGAACCTGTCTGCATTCAAACTACCAACCATCTTTTGGAATCAAGTGTGCTTTACAAATCCATTCCATGAATCGGTCATCAAGTGCTCAGTGTTATTTTTCTCCTTTCATTTAATTAGAGACCATAAATAATAGAAATTGCACTTGAACTGCAAGGTCAGAAAGTAACCTGAAGGGTTCGATGTAACTTCATTTGTTGCAGAGAAAAATCATCTAGTGCTAATGCCAACGGAAAGAAAAATTCCAAAATATTGTCTGCCAACAAAATTTTCCAATCCTCTCACTGAGAGAGGGAGAAAGACAAAAAAAAAATTGAAACCCTCAAATAATTACACAAGTTTTAAAACTAGAAAGTAACCTAATTGTTGCATTCATTATCTTTGTTTCTAATTCAATATTACTAAGCTAGCTTTTTTTGGAAGTTGACGAGTATTTCATTACTGTTTTATGTGATGAACAAGCCACAGTATAAAGAATCTAATACAACGAACTGATTTCCTTTATATAGGAGCATGATTACACGCAAATTCAACCATTTGTTCTGTTACAAATGTTACATGTATTACAAAGTCCCTCAAGTGATATATTTGCATCTTTACAACAGAGAAAGATAGACTGATTGAGCTTGCTTTCCTCCAGCATTAAGTCTTGACAGAGTGAGTAAAAAAAAGCAAGCAGATCACAAGGCTAAAAATACTCAAAATAAAAGCCTGCACAGATAGAATAAAATGTAGATATAAAAAATACTTCTGCTTTTCTTCCTTTCCCTTGAAACCTAATCTCAGGTCACCTACATTCAAAGTTTTAGACAAACCACAGTAAAATTACAGCAAGATCCCTAAATTAGGTAACCATGAAAGGCAAAGTATACTAAGAAATCCTTTGAGACTGTTTTATTTACTTCTCTCTAGTTATAACAGCATCCTCTCATTCAGCACACACAAAAAAGAAAACAGAGTTACAAATCCAAGTGAATAAATGAGCAGAAGCAGTTAACAATTTTTAAGCCCATTCTGAAGTCTGAGGGAGATATTATTTACTATAAAAAAAGTTATTAGGATGACAAATGGCCTTACATAAAAGATGGCAATTTTGCAAAATTTTTCACTACCTGATGAATTATATGTATTGGTGGGAAGAAGAGAAGAGCCCTCAGAAGTTCAATATGGAGTAAAACAAACAGGCAGAATGAAGCAGGCTAAGGTAAATGTAAAAAGAAGAGTCATTTTGAATGAATGGATTTATGAAGAGAAATTAAAGGCAAAGCAAAATCAGTTTTTACAAATAGATTTAGAAAATGATGAATTTCATTACTAATTAAAATATGAATCTGTCAAAATAGCCACAAGAAACTGTAATTCAGCTTTAATAGCTGTTTTTCATATATAGCATTATACTCCAGCAAACAGCTAGAGTGACAAGCTGTCTTTCTAATTTCAAAGATAACCTCTTCTAATTTCCACATTGTTATTAATTTCAGTGGTTGTTTTAGGTTCAACAAGGTTCTGACATATTTACCAGCTGAGCTGATAAAACACGGAAAAAGCTATTTATGAAGTCTGCTTCCTAAACAACTATTTCTGTTTTTGGTGGTTTTTTTTTTGTTGTTGTTGCAGTTCCGTTGGTTTTCTTTGTTTTTAAATGTTAATGGGTGAAATATATTTAAAGTAGAAACCCAGTAGGGGTTATGCAGCCTCACTAGTAGCAAAGAATTCTCTGGTTGATTTTATCTATTCCAAACAAGGTCATTAAACAGCACTTCATTTTTAGCAAATTCTACAGACTGTTTCTTAACCACTATTTTCCTCATACTTTATGAAAGTCATTAAAAAAAAATCTTCAGAAGGAACATTATTTCTTGTTAGATTCCTAAAGCAAAGAGCTTTAATTTACTTCTGACTAAATTTTAGAGAACTTTTTATGAGCTTGAAGCAATTACAAATAAATATTTCCAAGTATGACTATAAATTCAAAAGGAGATGCTTCATCTCCCTAAAGATATAATTCAATCCAGATACTCAGATAGCTGTCCCAGTGCTGGGCAAGTCGCTTTGTTTGTTTTTTGTTGATTTTTTTTTCCCCCTGAAAGGAAGAAGTTGGGATATATTCTTCATGCATTTATAAGCTGAGGTACAGAGTGCAAAGGTTTTTTTAGAGATTAAAAGAAGTTTCAGTTTAGGCAAACCATATCATTTTGTCCTTGATACAGTAGCTTTAAAGGTCAAAGGTAACATTACTGTAGCCAGAAAGGGCCTCTCTCACTGTAGAACACCTATGCATCAGGCAGCAAAGTGATCAGATAATTTACTGAGCTCTAATACAGAGGATCATGATTTGTTTCACCACTTCCACTGCATCCTGACTACTGTACTTCACTTCATACTCCCAAAAGTTCAGCAAAGAAGAACGCTGATACTCTAGTCCTAGTGAGTGTGACTGTGCAGCAAACAACTCTAAGAGCAGAATGGCTATGTTTGTATGAGTAGATTCAGGAGGCTGAATACTGATGAGACAAAATTCACAATCAGACTCTCAGTACAACAAGCTCAACCACAGGGCCAGGTTTAGTGTGGGGAAAATTAGGCTGACCTCTATGGGAAGGAGCTCTTCACATCTATAAGCAGCCAGTAGCTAAGAAATGAGCAAAAACTGAAACACAAATTGTGACTTGATATAAGGTGAAAAAACATCACTACGGTGATAATTAATCAGCGAAACAGGCTTCCCAGAGAGGTGGCACGGTTTCTATTTATGTAAGTTTTCAAGATCTGATCTAGATGTTGTGTTGACCCCGCTTTGATCAAGAAGGTGGGCTGGGCAGTCTCCTGAAGTCCTTTTCACTTAAGTTATTCTATGACCGTAGTTATAGACGTGTATTTTGCCAGAAAAAAAAATGTCTTTGGCCTTTTGCATTTTGGTGATTACTTTAGCTAATCTGAACATTCATTTTAACAGACAAAGCACCATAAGTACACTCTGTACTCCAGAAGTGCAGAGCAGAGAAAATCTTCAGGGCAAGCAGCACACGTAATGGGAATCTCCACTGACTCCTAGTGCAGCGCTGCTAAGCTCAAGGAATTTTGTTGGTTTCTCAGCCTGGCTGCTCCCCTTACACCTGTACACATGCACATGAACAAACATCCACTTGTGTTTAAAGTGAAGTGACACATGTAGTCCTACACACACACTCTCTAACTAGCCAGGTCCTGTTTTGCAAGGGATCAAGGTATGGTATGTTTTTACTCCAGGGTTTGTCATCCCATGCTTTTCCTCTATTACATGTGTACAGCTCTATTCTCACCCACAACAGGAAAACAGCAGCATAGCCATGCTACTTCTCTATTTCTGAAAGAGATGAGTGTGCTGATGAACAGCTCAGTTCATCAGGCTGTTTGCAGTACTATCATTAATGAGTATAACCCACCAGTTTGCTTTAAAGAGATGATATTCGGTCCTAAAGTTCAGACTTCTGAGACAATCTGTTCAATTTCCAAATTATGCTGGGAACCCAAGACTCATACATACACACTTTTCTACAAAATACATAATTTTACATCATAGGAAAGAATAAACATTAACTTAGGCGTTCATTTTCAGCTCTGGAGTCATGAGCAGTTACAGAAAGTTTTGTAGTTAAAGTGGATGTTCGTTTTGAGGGGAGTTCAATGAATACAAATACAAGACCCACTTAGCCCATCTTATTCCCTTTAAACTCCTAGTAAATAAGACATTTTGTTTTCCACAGAATCTAACCATGAGCAGACAGCAGTAGCAAGAATGCCAGGGATAACTTACACTGATTTCTAACTTTAAGCACATTTACCAATAAGGATGGCAAACAGGACCATTAGCTATCCTGAATGCGAAGCAGTACATTATATGCTGCTAAAGTGCAAAGTTCATTCAGTAAGCTGATCTCATAAGGTGACTGGGGAAGAGAAGTCCTTACTGTAGGGGAACCATATACAGATGATGTGAATGAAGTAGCCCAACTGTGCATGCTTAAGAGACTATTACTGGCAGATGAAAGACATGAACAGTATATTGTTTCCTTCTACAGCATAAGATTCCTCTGCAGTATGAGGGATCAGTGCCTGACTTAAAGTCTACAAACATAAGAACCTCCAAATTCAATTTCTTGCGTTTTCTATTGTGTGGATTGAAAATGAGGAGTTACCTTACTCTCATTTACAGTCAAGATAAAGTATTGTGAGCAAGTTATAAGTCAAAAAAGCAGCTGACAGTAAATCTCCCTAAAGCTGTAGCTTGCACCTCATTCTGACACTAACTAGACAGAGATGTCACAGATTTCAGCAACTGAACAACAAAACAGATTTGTGAGAAGCAGCACTGATTTGTCAGAAAGCCAAACTCATCTATCTTGCCTCACTAGTGACTATAGCAAAAAATATAAAATAAATACATGAAAAATTGAACAAATCTCAATATTTTATCAGGCACAAAGCAAGTGCAATAGAATTGCTTATTTCTTTAAAAGATATTTTCTCTAATTTGGTATGAATAAAAGATTTTTGCTATCTTCAGTTTCTTTCTGTACTTTCTGGTGTACATGTCCACTATTTCTTACACTCGAGATCTTCAATCACTTTCACAGAAATTATTCTTACTTCACTTTCTGCTTGGAATAGAATTTTCACTGTCTTACGCCTATTTCTTTCCCTTTCCTAAAGGAAAGCAAGACTTTGCTCTTAGTTGCCTATAGTTCTTATATCAGTTATCCCCTCAGCTTGGAAACTTACGGTTTTTTTCTTATTGCACTGTCATGACCATGTTTAAGGAAAACATCAGAAAAAAATATGGACTTAACTTGTTTTAGTTTCTTCATTTCATCTTGCCAACTAGGCCTCTTTCAGAGACCATCACATACTAGTTTCCTTTGCTTGCCACTCGTTATGATAATAGAGAATAAACTGTTGCAATGCAAAACAAAGGAAGTAAAATAAAATAGAAATCCACCTTTTCCAGTACAGCTTTTCTTTTCAATTTTAGCACCTAGCTTTAAAGAAACAGGCATACCAGCAAAGCAGAAAAATGATTCTTATATCAGTTATTTCTAATGGAAGTATCACAAGTTGCATAAGTCTCCAGTAAGACCAGGATCACAAAGACTTGGCTTTTGTTGAGGAGTTCTTGTAAAAACAATTGTTTCCTGAAGTGCAGTAGAAAGATCTACCAATTTTTAGGCCAGGAGGAAAGCATCATTTATCATCTGGCATCCTCCACAGCCTTGGAATGGATTAACGCTACTGCAGAAACTGTGCACAAGAAATTCCCATTTTAACTACTTGTATGTTATGTTAATATCCTCGCCTAGTTTCTAAATCCAACCCAAGGTCTTAAGAATTTAGTATATATTTCTATTTTGTGTCACTTAAAACACAATACTTCTCAGCAGATGAGTATTTATTAAGAATGATGAATAGGGAAGCTTATATAATTAGAGAGATGAAAGTCTGGACAAGTCACTAAAGATTATCCTGTCCAATTCTTTACATTCCCAGCATGGAAGCAGTAAGAATTGCACATACTTTAATTCTGCCAATACAGTAACTACTGTTAATGCAAGAATTTTTCATGAGATAATGATGTGAAACTTAATGGCTGGAAAAGACTGCTTTGCATGACTACTTCACATCCAAACAAAATATTGCTTTACCAGACTCCTTGTTTACCTCTGGGAAGACAGGAATAATGTTGTTTCCCCAGCACGTATTGTAAGCAGCAATCACTGGCACAACTGCAGCTGCCTTTCATAGCCAGAGCACAGCTTATTTCTGAAAAAAAAGTGCTAGTGCCAGGCAGATAATCTGTGCTGATTTACAAGTCATACAGCATATAAAATACACAGGAAAATATGTAATATATTAAAAAGTAATATTAGAGTTTCATACCTGGGGAGGAATAACTGCATGCATCAGTACAGTTTAGGGGGTGACCTGCTGGAGAAGATCGCTGCAGAGAAGGACCTGGGCATCCTGGTGGACAACCGGTTAGAACACAATTGTAGAATCCTCAGAGTTGGAAGGGACCTCTAAGGGTCATCTAGTCCAACTCCCCTGCAATGAAAAGGGACATCCACAGCCAGATCAGGTTGCCCAGAACCTGGTCCAGCCTGGCTTTGAAAGTCCCCAGGGATGGGGCATCCACCACATCTCTGGGTAACTTGTTCCAGTGCCCCACCACTCTCACTGTTAAAGATATTTTCCTTACACCTAACCGAAATCCACCCTCTTTAAGCTTGAAAACATTTCCCCTTGTTCTATCACAATAGATCCTGCTAAAGAGTCTGTCCTCTTCTTTCCCATAGCTCCCCTTTAGATACAGAAAGGCCGCTATCAGGTCACCTCAGAGCCTTCTCTTCTCCAGGCTGAACAGCCCCAGCACTCCCAGACTCATAGCAGAAATGTTCCAACTCTTGGATAATTTCTGTGGCCCTCCTCTGAACATGCTCCAGCAGGTCTATGCCTCTCCTGTACTGAGGACTCCACATGTGGACACAGTACTCCAGGTGAGGCCACACCTTGTAGAGTAGAGGGACAGAATCACCTCCTTTGGCCTACTGGCCATGCTTCTTTGGATGCAGCCCAGGATACAGTTGGCTTTCTGGGCTGCGAGGGCACATTGTTGGCTCACGTCCAGCTTCCCATCCACCAGTAGTCCCAGGTTCTTTTCAGCAGGGCTGTGCCTAATCCTTTCATCCCCCAGCTTATCTTGGTAATAGATGTCGCATTAACACAAGCGCAAAACGTTACCTTATATGTGGATTTGTTGAAACTCATGAGGGTCACATGGGCCCACTGCTCAAGGCTGTCTCTTTTCAGAGTTGTGTAGCAACAGGACAAGGGGAAACCGCCACAAATTGAAGCATAGGAAGTTGTGCACTAATGCACATAAGAACATCTTCACAGTAAGGGTGACGGAGCACTGGAACAGGCTGCCTAGAGAAGTTGTAGAGTCTACTTCTCTGGAGATATTCAAGACCCACCTGGACACCTACCTGTGCAACCTGGTGTAAGGGGCCTGCTTTAGCAAGGGGTGTTGGACTAGATGATCTCTAGAGGTCCCTTCCAGCCCATACAGTTCTATGATTCTGTAAAGTGGAGTCAGGTTCTTTTCAGTGGTATCCAGCAACAGAACAAGGGGCAATGGGCACAAACTGGAACACAGGAAGTCCCATATAAATATGAGGAAAAGCTTATTTACTTTAAGGGCAATGACATTGGACCAGGCTTCTCAGAGTCATAGAGACTTATTTTCTAGAGATATTCAAAACCTACCTGAATGCTTTCCTGTGCAACCTGCTCTAGGGAACTGCTTCAGGAAGGGGGTTGGACTAGAAGATCTCCAGAGGACCCTTCCAACCCCTACGATTCTGTGATCCTGCAATAGCAATGACTGTTAGTTCTCAGGACATTAAAGATCCATTTATATGGGATAAAAGCTCATACCCAAGGGATTTTAAATAGCAAGATAACTAGAAAGCCACATACTGGGTACGAGAATTGGTTTCTGTGGAGAGAGGCAAGAATCTCTGGAGATCAATTAACTTGTCAGGATCTCCGTACAAGAGGCAAACCAGAACACACTATAAATCACATCCATGTTTCTGTCATCTTTCATAAAAGTTTATAGTTACATCTGCACTACACGCTTGCCTATATTGCAACTTTTCAATAATATGAACAATTATTACTGGGGTCAATGTGCTATATTGCATAGCTAATTCAAGATTTCAGCTGCAAAACATACATGCTGCAATTAGCTGCTTGAAAAATCAAAGTGTAACGCTCCTTAGTGTTGGAAAATGGGAACTATGGTATTCTGAAATCTCTTTAAGTCATCTTTCTACAACATACACTTCCTTTTTATTATAGGTTAATCATCTTAAAACACATTTCCAAAGACATTTTCAAAGTACGTAGGTTAGTCCAAAAATGTCTTCTATTTATTTCCATGGAAGATACAACATACAGAAAAAGCACAATAACACCATTTGACAGAACAAATTCTCAGCTACAAAACACTATTTTTCAAAAGTCACCACCATTAGCTATTCATCTTGGCTAGCAATGAACAAGAGCCTGCCTGCCATGCTCGTAAAAATCTGCACAAGCAAAAGCAACCCATCACTGCTAACATACACCTTGACAATGTGGCCCAGCATAAAAAGATAGGGGCCACTAGTTTTGGAACAATCTTTGTATTTAATGATATGTGAGAAGNACAACACTAAGTCAAAGAAACTGCATTCTAACTTGAACATGATTTTCAGAAAATACTAAAAAATCATGTAAATATTATGATATCTGCAAAATTAAATGACAAGTTCTACAGCTCTGGGTTTCAATCAAACCTTTAATGGTTGGAATATATTCTGAAGTTACCATTTCAGCCTTTGTAATGTATATTCTCAAAGAGAGTTTGCTCTCATTCATTTAATACTAGAAAATGCAAGCACTGTCTTCTTACAAGTTGTGTTCCTGAAAATGCTGCATATGCATACAAAACTGCAAACAGAAGTTAGAAACACAGGTAGACTAATAGATATGATAGATTTATCTTTATGGTTATATATACATCTATTATATAAAATGAATTATATCCTTTGTCAGATCCATTTTAAGTACTGTAACTCTCTTAAATATAGGGACTATGTTCTATTGTGTGATGTATTTCCTCTAGAAATGCAGAAGCAGCTTTTAACCCAACTCCAAAATGTATTCTGTGCAGCTGAAGTCAGTTAATTAAAACCAACTCTAAAAAGACAATATGGTAACTTTTTAGAAGACAAACAACAGCAACATAACAATCAACAACAAGTTGTCCCCAGTTGCCTGTTTATGAGCTAAAGCAGTACCAAGACAACCTACAAAGGTATTAGAATAATGCTTAATTTGCAGTCAGTTAAAGCCTGAGAGAGACTGATTTTGCTTCCATGAAGTTGTAGATGAAGTTGTAATCACAGAAGTTATGGCCATAAAGTCTTCCAACTGAATGTTGCATTCTATGCCTATGACCTCATTTCACAACACCTAGTATTACTTCTCATTCCCTAAGTTGTTGATGAATAAGAAGCCCTTGAATAAGAAGGAAACATATGAAGTCCACAATTCAGTTTAAAATAAAAACAAGACTCTACATTTTTGTTTACAGAAGGCTATAGAACATTGCAAAGGTATGCAATTACTACCTCTGAGGATTTCAAATGGATAAGAAGGAGCTTTTCTAACAAGCTTGTTTTCTCTCTCAGAATCCCAAAATACTTCCTAAATGAGAAGATCACAGCCAAACCTGGGACTCAATTTGGATACATGGCGGCTTTCTTCAACACTTTGATCTTGGCTTTTCACATCAGTGGTGAAACATAGATGTGATCAGAACAAAGGCAGCACCACACACTCTCAGAACTACTGAAATGCATCCCAGAGACCTGGCAACCATATCTCTACTTTCCTTGAGCAGCTGCATCCCATTACTCAAGCTCAACACATGAAGGGCTTCCAGTGAGAACTTAAAGTGTTGCCTTCAGCTTAACACTTCCTTCCTATAAATTATGTGTTTCCCTGTGGATAACCAACACATTCACAAACCAGCAGATCAACTCTTGCATCCATCCCAAACAGATCAGAGAAGATGAAGAGACACTTACATGCTAAGAGTTAAAGCTGTCTTTCTGAATTTGGACTCATCATTTAAAAACAAAACAAAACAAAAAAAAACATTACTTTAGTAAGCAGGGCATTTAGCTAACACACTCTGTTCCTGGTGACATTCACCGTCATTAACCTCAAGCACAACAACAAAGACAGAAGTTCACCCCCAGAAGTGGCAGCCTCACACATCTTCCCAGTCAGCTCATACCTTTCTGAAAAATCCTAACTCCCTGATTATGAGAATTCATCCCTCTCAAAGTCTGATCATCTCTGCTGAGCTCAGACCACAACAGGCAGTTGTGTACATTACAGATTGAACCCTTGCCAGCTCCAAATCACAAGGCTGTCTGAACTATTTTCCTGCTGACAAGATCCCAAGCAAAATTTCTCTATAAAGCAATACCATCGCATCAAAATAACTGAATTTGGGAGGTGCTTCCTGATCTTGTAAATAAACAACACAACAGATAGCTGGAGAGGAATAAGGAGCACTAAGAGTAATTTTAAATTCCTCTTCTGTGCTTGTCTGTGAAAGACAAGAATGTGCTGTTGGCTGGTTCACATAAGCATGCTGCAATGAGTCCACTAAAAACAGCCCCAAAAGATCAATTATGAAGAGCATTTAAAAGAGAAATGCAAAGATGAATACATAACACAGTTCTCAGCAACGCAATCTAAGACCAACTCTTACAATTCCTTCAGGTCAGAACATCCTCTCTGCAGTAGTAACACTATAATGTCATGGAAAACACAGCAATGACAGCAGGGTAGCAGAGACCCAGGCTGCAGGAAATGAGAATAAGCTCAAGTGCAGCAGGCATGGATGCAAAAACAAAGAAAAAAAAACTGTTTACCTTCAGAAGACCTCAGGTAGGCTGGGATCTCCAGCGAGACACCCTTGCCTCCACTGCCAACCCTTAAATGAGGTCTGGGAAGAGGTGGATCCTGGCTCCACCCCTTCCAGTCTCTCAGTTGCATTGCTTGTACCTGAGCTACTTTGGGTTGGCCCTGCCTTCCCATCAGGTGCTCAATCACTGGTTCAGGCCATGACAGCATTTTTGCTACAACAGTGCACTGCATTCATTACCACTAGGCTGCATTACAAGAGCCTATCTGCACACTGTAAGGGAGCTCAGAGAAATGACAGCAGGAGGGGGAACCCAAACAACACCCAGCTTCTCCCCAGCGGCCATCAGCAGCCCAACTCCATAAGCCCAGAGGAGCTGAAAACCTACAACAGCAGGGGAGAACCCAAATTACAAACTTTCTGGGAAACACCCTACCTGGGCCCCCTCAGGGTTGTCCCAGCCCAGCCATCAGCAGCAGTGCTGATGAGGGGTAAAGCGGATGTAGAGGGCTAGTCATGTGTAAATGGTTGGTGAGTTAGCACGTAGTCTAGCCATGCCCCTGTGCTGGACTAGCACAGCCTGTCATCCTACTGAACTACATTCTGGCTCTGCCCTGGGTGAGGGCTCTCTACACTGTGTGCACAGGGTGAGGGTAAGCGGTGAGAGTACTGTAGCTGGAGTTAAACCACACGCTGGGGGGGCCCTGTATGCCACTGGTGCCAACACAGGTGTGTGAGTATAGTCCTCTACTCACGCAGGACCAGCTGGTAAGCAGGATGGAGGTCACAGATCTCATTCCTTTAACAGCAAAATAACTTAGCCACACACTAATGCTGGCAATTTTAGAGCATGCTGACACCTGTTTTCAGTTAGTCTGAAAACCACTTAGCTTAGCTGAAATGTAATTTTTTTTTTTATCAAAATGAAGTTTTCATTAATATAAATACAAATAAAATTATTCGTCAGCTCAAAAAATGTGGAAGCACGAGCAGCCTGAGGTAGTCCTTATGTTATTTAACATCCTAGACTACAGAAATTTTTACAAGAGGAAATCTACCCTAAAGGAAGTAGCATGTAACACGAAGGAACCTGTATGCCCATATAAATACAAAGAATTTACTATCCTAAAGTCTGTAAGATTCATCCTAGCATTTTGTCCAGAGTGAAAAGGCAATGCACTTTTGCTCCAACGCACCACTGTGTTTCATAGGAATATATAACATACTCAGTGAGATGATACTCAGTGCCAACGTGATTCCCCGGGTTTTGTATATATGTTCTCATTTCAGAAAGCAGAACACAGTGGGTAGCTTAGTAGAAGCGGGCTTAGAAGTGCAAGTTTCTATACTTATTTTCTCTCTCTCTCTTTTTTTTTTTTTTTTTTTTTTTGCTTGCCAATTAAAACAGAAAGTTCTACATAACAGAAGCTACGTTTTACTGTGTTCATGTACAACACCATACAGCATGAAGGAAATGAGATGCTGGATGTGTCTTGAAGATTTTACTGTAGATCTCCTAGAAACAGACCTGACCTTTCCAACTCTTCCAATTCACTTTCTGAAATTCTTTCACCCCAGCTGAAAACATTCATGTTTTTTCAGTGATCATTCTGCACCTCTCAAATAAAGTAATTAACAAACAACACAAATCCTTCTACCAAGGAATCAAGGACTAAGTTACCCAGGAAACTAAGCTGAATGTCATTTAGGATGAAAAATGCATAGGTGTCTCTGGGACAGAGAGGCTACACAAAGAAGTTATGGCTCCTGCCAAGGTCTGAGGATTCCCAGACCAGACATACAGGTGGTGAAGACTATACTGTGGGAGATGGTGAGTATTGCCACCATCCTTAACCCTTCCAGAAATGTTCCCAGCACTTAAATATGGATAGGTGCATAGACTAATAGATTCAAGTGCTCTAATCAGTGAAAAAACATCATACAAGAATCAAATACAACATTACCCTCAGCAAATCTGCCATAAAACAAGGAAAACATCAAAATTAAAGATAAAAATTTAAAGATGCAGCAAATAACATCCGTGCAGACAGAAAGCCTTCTAATTGTCAGTGATAACCATCTGGTCACAAGTACCAATGTATTTCCCTGCTCCTATTGGACTATTTAGAATGAGGCCCTGCACTTTAAAGAAGTTGCACACTGTTATCAGTGAGGAGCAGCAGTAGAAGCTGCCTATACACAAGTCTCTTTGATTCTCTGCTGCATTGAAGGGACAAATTCCTGCTGATGCTGCTTCAAGAGTTACTAGGCATGACAATTTCCCATTTTTACAGTAGGTAATTACAGTCCAGCCCAGTGATTCTGAAACATTGTTAACTGAATCTTGGCATTTGCGGTAGTTCAATCATAACCTCGGTTGCCAGTGCACACCACTGAAATGGGATTCAGCCAGTAAAACATTTATCTGAAAGGTTTCAGATGTGCCCAGAACACTTGCTATAAAATAGAGTTTTTTCTGTACGTAGTCCTTCAGAGACAGGACTTGAAGCATGGGAGCTTCTTACCAGTCTTTTTTCCAGTAGTTTTCTATCAAATTGCTCGTTCTACTGAACTTCTTTGTATATTTTGATAAAGAAGCATTTGCTCTTTGTAGATTCTGAAAATAATTTTATCTACGTATTGGCAGGAACATACCTTGAGAAAAGTAGGAGAATAATGCCACCATCTAGAAAGCAGTCATTTACTTACGCTTTAATAAACCAAGCAATAACAGTCCCTTTCCCACAGTAGCAAAACAAATACATTTCCAGCAGAACACATCATCATCCCTTTCAACATAGGGATAAGTTCAGCACAGTTTCCTATTATTTAATTCCCATAGCTTTAAGAAACTTTTGTTTGCCCTCTACTCCAAAGTACATGCAGAAGGTGACACTGCAATCAAATGGAAAAAGGTCCGATTAGTTTTTTACTTGTATTAATGCTGCAGCAGTCTTGCAGTTAATATGAAGCTAGCATAACTCCGTAGATCTCAAGTATGTTCCAATATGATGCTGTCAGATTGTTTTCCTTTGCCACACTGGGGATACCTACTACTTTCCACATCCATCTCAGGTATATAGATCCATCCCACTGTTCCTAAGCATTGCAGAATCCCTTATGAATATATTTTCACAGTGATAGCAAGTATTTTCTCACTATACTCACTGTGGGAAGATTAATATTCACTCAATTAAACAAATTGGAAATCAAGATACAGGAAAGCTAAATGACTTAGCCAGGCCTCCCTTGGAAATTTCCAGCAAAGCAAGGAACCAAAGCTAGGTTTTTAAGCTGGGACACCAGGTAATACATTATGTACTAAACGTTAATAAAGTACTCAAGACCCCAACAAGTACAAGCCTAAAGGAATGAATTATTTTGGAAAGTCTGGTGTTTCAGTGCTTTCAACAGTGATAGTAAATACTTCAGTAGAAATAGGCTAGAAAGTTAACACAGACTAGATACTCTTTGTGAAGACTGATTTTCACAACAGGAAAGGATGCTAGAAACAGATCCTTAACTTTGGTTACCCAGTAAGAGCACTGTGATGACTACACGTAAGTATGTGAAGACATACGTATTCTTGTTAGATTTTAAGCTAGATCTTAAAAGAAAAAAAAGTGATAGTATAAAAATAACATCATTGTAAACAATTGCATGCTTTAATCTTTCTCTGTTGAATTTTTTCACATTTAAGCATGTTTTCAACCTTCACGTTGGAATAGATGTCTTACTTTTATCACACCACAGAGTGCAAACAGATCTTCTGCTGTTTGCTGAGAATAAGTAGCTTGAAAAATCATGATTTATTACAGCCATTATTCCATTTAAAAGACTATATTACTAAAGGTTAACGTATCTGATTTCCAGAACAAGAAGTTTTTCTACTTCTGTGAAGAAAAGATAAATACAATGGTTATGACTTTCTTTTGCCTCTACAAAGGCTATCATGTTACAGATATGTTACTGACATGTACAGACTGTGCTTCTATACTAGTTAATGTTTTGTTTTTGTGCAAGATTGAAAACCAAAGCTTTATACAAGGATCTTAAGATCTTGTTATAGTTATTCAGCAAGAGAACATGGGAAAAATATTTTTCTATTTGTAGCATGCTGCCAAGAGCCCTCAAAAGTAACGAACACAAGCTTATAGAAGCACCTTTGAACCAGAATTATAGCCACTGCAATCTCAGCCTCTCTTGTGACAGTGTCTGGGAGAAGTAACAGCTACAGAAGGACTCATTGCTCCAGAGTGTGAGAAGCATCTACAAGTTACAAACTAATCAAAATAATTCTCAGACAGCATGCTGTGTTATTTGCATTGTCAGCTGGTTATTGTGAGTTATTGGAAAAGTGGGACATAGACATAGCAGCACAATGGAATCATGCTGTGATGCTGTAGTAATCTCATTACACAGCTTTTGCAACCCAAACTCTGCATGGCCACCATTCTCCTTTTCATCAAAGCACAAGGCAGAACAAAAA